>JASGAT010369520.1:0-19854 GCA_030220025.1 Chelon auratus | reverse complement strand
AAGAGTTATCTTTATCCATTTGACCGCCACACTGCAGTATTGTGCAGGCAGTCACTAAACGTTCAGGCAGCACGGTACGGATGTCTGAGAAAATGCATCCTGGCATGGCTCCAAAAGCAACACAGGAGGTTCAGAATTCACCCCAACATGTTCTTAAACCTCCTGAGACCAACTCACAACTGGGTCAAGGTTTATCCTGGTTCAGGTGCAATTTTCTGGGGTCACAAAAGACACAGAGGAAGGCTTTCAGCGTCCACGTGTGACTTCACCAGTATTGTGTTAATAGTCTTCTGTCAGCTCAAAGAGTCTCAAGGAAAGCTGGGGAAAATTGGGGATGTGGGAAAATGTGTGTTTCTAAACTGTCACATATCTTGTGGTGGACTGACTTCGGCTGATATTACGACACATTATGACAACTTTTGGTGTAGCGTTATCAAGGTATCCACCTTGTTTCGAACTTAAAAAAAACAACAACAATTCTTTATGAAGGAGTAGTTTAACATTATTTAAATTAATGTAAAACCACATGATTGTTACTATGCTCATGTCTGAACATTACATGTTAAGTTTTTACCAGCAGATACTTAGCTAAGCTAGTACTATAACTGCAAGGAGGTATTCTGGGTCTGTCCAAAGATTAAATTGGAATTTAGACCCCCAATTCAGCACCTCTAAAGCGCAGTAATGATCACAGACTTCTTGTTTATGCATTTGCATAACAATTTACACAACTCCAAGATAAGTGACTTCTTGGAGTCTTCTCATCATTTCTAGGTAATCACATAACCAGCAAAGACTTTCACTGTTCTGTGACAATTTTCACTAAAGTGATTAAGAAGGAAATATGTAGAAATACATATGGGAAGTTTTAAGCTTCTCTTTTGTTGGTACGGTATCCTACCTTCCTACAGTACATTGAATCAATGTGGTCACAAAAGCTATGTACCTAAAAAAACAAAAACAAACGCACCATGATCTTAAAGCACATTATAGATGCAAACAGTCCAATGCCAGAAAATGTCAGTGATGTCCATATCAACATCTGGAAAGGACGTCAATAATAATACTGAATTATAAATAATAAATATGTACTTTTGACAATATGTACTGCCTGCTGGCTTTATGAAGCACGAGATACAGACAAAATATAGATGGTATATATTCAAAAACATGATCCTCTCAGCAGTAAACATTGAGGGAGAAAGCTGTGAACATAAAATTGCTGGCTTGAACCTGAGCGTCATCAACTTGCAATAGCAGCACCCGGTATTTGGCTCTCAGGCACTGATTAACACACTGCCATAAATTCACATTAAATCAAAGCTGGCAAACAGTCACGCTGTTTTTGCTCAAAAGTAGTAAAGAGAAGACAGGAGCTTTCAACAAGTCACAACAGGACTCTTGCAATGAACTTACTGACTTGTCAGAGACTACTGCTACTGCCTCTCTTTTGTTTGAGCATCAAATATCAGAAACACTTGCCTCTGTTTGGTTTTGCTTTTTCACACATCTAAAAATATCAACATAATAAATATGCTATATATATCTGTCAAGTTAATTAAGTTATATTTATAGTCACGGCTTCAGAGTAAATTCCAAGAGCAAAACAAGCAGCAAGAGTTCATTGGATTCAAACAGCAGAATGAGTGCAGTGTTATCACAAATGGCTGCTTTGTGCGCTGTGAAAAAATGAACTTTTTCTTTGACAGTCTCCAGGGCGGAGGCCGGTGACCTTCACAATTTTCCCCCAAAACAGCAGCGGCTACATGGAGAGGCTACCATGGGGGGCAATGAAGGGAGACGCCGGCCCTCGTGAGTACAGGGGGCCTGAGTCTACCTGAACAGACCACAAGGAAACCCTTCATGAACCACCATCCCCTCTCTTATTTACACATATAAACACACACACACACCCCCACACACACATGCACAATGGATGCTTATATAGGACTGAATAATGTATAAACTGTAATTCTACAGCCTCTAGTTAAACAAAAATGTATAAAATACCATATGTGCATGTGCAAAGGCACATTAATTTAACCATGAGTCTGTACACATTCTGCCCTATCCCCCCTTGGCTTTCACTACAGTACATGCAAAGGTGTCCCAATCTTCCTGTGCTGTTTGCTTGTTTAGCCCCAAATGGCTTTCCCTGCTGGAAAGAGTGGTGCTACACTGATGTTTACTGTAACCATATTCCATTTCAAATGAATGCAGTTTTTTTGCAGTCAATACTCAAGTGTGGCGGAATTTCTTAATTTCATTTCCAAACAAAACTGAATAAATGCACCATCTACAGCTCTCCGACTCATGTAAGAGCTAACTTGACCAGACGTAGTTAAAACATCAGGAAACACAACCGGTGTGGGAATCACTTTCTATGCAAAAAAGCTGACAGTAACAATTATTTACGTTGACACATTTCTTGTGTATTGCTGCTCAAGTCAAGAGTGAGTGAGATGATGACATGAGTCAGCAGTACTTACCTTGGTGACTTCACCTTTGAACGCAGTTTGGTCGGTTTTGTCATTTTTGATGACATCCTAGTTAATTTCTTTTTCTTAGCAGAACAAACATTGAGCTGCAATAGCATGAGTATAATGAATGCTAAAAATGTAAATAATGCTCCACAGCTTGACCTTGGGTCGAGAATGTGTCACTGCCCTGTGTCACCCCTACCCTGTCGGAGAGACTGGCCTGTTTAACTAGAGGCTGGTCACGGTCCATCTGGCTAGGAGAAATCTGCTCCCTCGGGCCCCTGTTCTCCTCCGGATCGCTGACCTCAGAGCTCTCACCTGGGATTAGAAAACAGATCATGCATACAGAAGTGTCCGTCTTACCACATGTAATACAGAGCGATAACTAATATCTAGCAAAGCAGAGTTATTGTTTGGACTGGATGGATCTACTGCTTTTGTCGGGGCATTACAATTAAAACTCTCTTCTTACCAGCTGGCTGCTCAGCCAGGTTGCGGGTGATGATCTGGCGGATGCGAGTGGAGACAGGCATAGGCGTGGCTCCAGATTCTTGTCCGTCACTTTGAAGTGTCAGACTCCTCTCTCCTGAGCTGGCGTCAGAATGAAGCAGAGACTCTTCCAATTTCTACAACCACAAGAAGTCACATCACATGACTGAGTGCAAAAGGCCAAACTCAATGAGGTCACAATACAATAATAGAAGAACTCAAATCTAACACTAAGGTAAAAGTAGTAATACCAGATTATGAGTTAATTATGTACTTATACTTGAGAACAAAGCGTGCTACAGCAGCAGATGGCGCTTTTACAAAGGTGAGATCATTTTCAACTACTTTGGATTTGGTCAGTTCATCAAAAATAGTGCAACATATGGTTTAAAATTTTGAATACACTGATCTAGATGGGTGGCAGATGTCAAAGTCACATCCACACTTGAGACAGCTAAAAAAGTTTCCCAGCAGAACATTGTATTGTTACAAGATGGTCAGTGTTATTTACTCCTGTCAGTGGTTGTAATGCTGTGGCTGATCGGTGTAAATTCCAATAAGTTCTATTTGCCACTTGGCAGCAACTAGTTAACGTAGTAGTGTACTGTTGTTGAGAATATACACAATATTTTTAAAAATTATAAGACAGGAT
Source organism: Chelon auratus (assembly GCA_030220025.1). Classification (NCBI taxonomy): domain Eukaryota; kingdom Metazoa; phylum Chordata; class Actinopteri; order Mugiliformes; family Mugilidae; genus Chelon; species Chelon auratus. The sequence goes on along the minus strand of JASGAT010369520.1, from coordinate 16,233 downwards.
AAAATTTAAATATGTAAGTAATTACAGTACAGGAGTGTACATAAATAAATATAGTTATTTTCCACGAGAAAACAGAAAGCACAGAAATTAGTTTTCAACTAATTTACATTGACTTCTGAACAGTGATATCCGAGACTATGGGACCATCTTCAATTATTTACACCTGTGTTAAATAAACCAGCGGAAAACATTCACAGTACCAACCTGAATCACAGCCTCCAGTCTAGGTGAACGTGCACCTTGACCCCGTTGAGAAGTCATGGCGAAGGTGGCCCAGCTTTTAATAATAAAATGTTCGCGCTAAGGGTTAGCTAGCTTTATGCTAATAAACTTTTCGACAGGAAGTCTTCAGACGTTGAGTCAAAACCAAGCATTTCACTAGGTGATAAAATAGACTTACTGGATCCCAAGCACTAAGAAGCCAATGAAAAAACGAAAAACAGTGACTGAGTTTAAAAAGTCAAACTTTAGGAACGACAGCAAGCAAGTAGCACCATTAGAACCCCCTTGTCGACGTTGCCATGGTGACCTCGCGCTTCCGGTGTCGTTGCCACAGAAATAGAATGCTGGCTTGGGTGTTTCCATGGCAGGACCGACGCCATGAGCCAGGCTGCGGGATTCCAATGTGTTAATGATCAGACACTAAGGGTAAAGTTACTATGTTTGCCCATAGAGGATTTACAACTGGTGGACCCCTTTCAGGAACACATTTTATTTATTTCCAGTTCATATACAACAGCAATAAAAACAATACTGAATACAGTACCCGACAAACTATTTCTGCATTGATTGATAATGATTCACATGCATCATTCTATAGCACAAATCAGATCTCAAACACATGATAGTATAAATAAACACCTGCTGAGCTGCCATTTACAGCCCTCAATACATCCAAGGACACCTGAGGATCATGTTACACACTATTCTAGGACACAATGCCATCCTGGGATAAACATTCCATTTGCAGCGTAACACAGATACGAGTGTCTCTGTGAACTCTCCCACCGTGAGATTAGACAGGGAGACATTATGCTGACTCCATTGGGAAAACTTCAGACCACTGGGATGGGTCTAGAAAGATGGTGCAGACTCCACTATAGAACCAAAGTCTTGGAAGGAAGGTGTCCACCTCCCAGGTGTTGGACGCTCGGTTGTAAACCTCCACTTCCACCCCATAATCCCCCTCCATGCCTTTCCAGTGGCCTCCAGTGACAAACAGTCTCCCATCCAGGCTTACGAGTCCACCATTCTCATGGAGCATGTGAAGAAGCTGGACCTGAAGAGAAGGAGAGTGCTGGTAAAACTCATGTCAGAAGAGTACAATGTTGATTCTTTTTTGCTGTATTATTGTTAAGTTAGCGTTAGAGAGATTTTGTCCCCACCTTCTGCCACATATTTGCTTCTGGATCATATGAGTAGACTTTCTTAGTGTTGTCAGCAACCAGATATATGATCCCATCCACGCAGACAGAACGAGGAGAGGACAAATACTTAGGGATGAAGGGTGAACATATGCTGATCCAGTTATCTACAAAATGTTGACACATACATCAATTAGCAGGCATACAGATCCATACAGAATTATATATGATAGACAGATTGTGTAAAGTAGTAAAATGGGATGGAAACAATAAGAATGGCACTTGAATTTGTGACTTTGATTTGATTCAACACAATACCTCCATCAAGAAAATAAGAACATTTATGTCTTCGTCATTCACAAGGTTAAACTTAGGCAGAAGAATAGTGTCCTTTAGGACACTCACTTAATTTTTAAATATGCCAGAATAGAATGGTGTCAAAGCAAATATTAGATTATAAATTCTCTCATGTCTAATTTCTCACAATTGCTATCAATAAAATCTAAAATCATTCCGTCAATCAGTCATTTCAGTTTAGAAAGTTGCCCCACACAGGAATATACATTCAGAACACCCTCACCTATAACAGGGTTGTAGCACTGCATAGTCAGTGCATTGTACTTGACAGCACAAGAGCCAATCACATAGAGCTTCCCATGACAAGCTGTAGCAGTGAAGTTGGTCACATATTTTAAGGCGGGGCATGTCAAGGCCCAGGTGTCGTTGTAAGGGTCATAGTGCTCGACCTCCACTCGGTCCAACGTTGTGCCTAAAAGGGAATCACAAAATCAGATTGTGTTCTTATGAACGTAATTTATCCATATGAATAAAGAGTCGCTAGCCATGCAACTACATGCAAAAATAAAACCTTTCCTGCTCTCAGATCCTGGTCTCACTTGGCAACATTCCACCACATGGAGCTAATTCTGAGAAGCTATCACCTTGAATGAACTGAGGTGTGCAGCTAAAGAGCAGATGAGCTCCTTGAATTTATCAGAATTTTTCAGTGGAAGAACTGCAGCTTTAAAGAAACACATATGAGGACCATATTTATTTTCTTACCTCCAATGACGTAAATCTCCCCATTGAGTGTTGCTGATGTGTGGTTAGTCCGAGGTCGGAGCATGGGTGCCACAGTAACCCATCTCCCCTCTCTTGTGATATACTTCCAGGTCTCTGTGGTCGACCAGGTGTTGGTATTCGAACCTCGCGAGCCCCCTTTCAGACGGACAGGAGCACTTTGTCAAAAGTTTGACACTGTTTTGCATTCCTCACAAGAAAAACTTGGAAACGGTTTAATTTTACTGCTTTGGCATTTGCCTTTATAGGTTTTTCTGCCTATCCTTTACTCACCTGTGACATACACATCATTGTTCAAAGACACCAAGGAGTAACCCCACTTGTTGGGATTGGGGAAATTAGGAAGCTCATGCCACTGTTCTGGAGTGGGAAGAAAAAGGGAGTTACTGTTGAAGACCACACAGAGAGGGAGGCAAACCAACACAGCATCCAAGCTAAGGAAATTAGGCAAAGATGCAAAAATGTCCTCAAGGACCATTTAAGTGAAAATAAGTCAGATTTATGTTATTACTTGCTGGCCTGAAACTGTCAAGAAGTGTAACTTTTCTGGGAGACATTCAACTTCTGGCCAGAGTTGTCGTGCCTCCATAAAACCAGAAATCTTAAAAAATCTTTTCTTTAACATCCCATGTGAAAAACATAACACAGATGCCTTCTTCCAGCCTGCGCAATAAAACGCTGATTTGAGGAACTGAGAAGATGATCCAATTTTGTCACATCCAGACCACATGTCTGCAGAGCCATTTTTCTGTCAGCGCAACGTTTAACGACCCACGACATCTGCCAAACTGTTTTGAGGAATCAGGCGGACATTTCCCAACAAATCTGGAAAGTGAAATGGAATCTGAACCTAAACTAACTTGAAACTTTGATAGGAGGAAAAATATTTTTACTAGTCTTTGTGTTGTAGAAGGCACAGTTCCTGGGTAGCAGTCTTTGCAGCCTTGGGTCTCTGTCCTCATCCTCATCTGAGTCGTCTTCATCATCTGAGTCCTCCATTGAACGACCTCCCATTACAAACAGCACCTCTTGCAGGTTTGGTTGTGGACTCTGACTGCTGAATCTGTCCAAATATTCTGGTGCCAAATCCATTTTCTACGAAAAGTAAAACGCATAATCGTTTTTGGAAATTTATACAGATTGAGCAAAAAAAGATAAAGAAGTGTAAACTTACTGACCTCTCTGTGAATTTTTTCCACAGCCTCCTTGCTACTGGGAGAGGCCTGCACTAGACTGTCTTTGAGTAGGGTGTCAGCCAGGTAGTCCAGACTGAGCAGAAAGAGACGGGACAAGGGAAGGAGTTCAGGAAGGAGGCAGAGTCGAGACTCCTTGTGGTGCCTAACCCATTTCAGGATAGCCTCCACACGAGTGCACTCTGATCGGATTTGTAGTCCTTCGTCCGACAGGCAGGAAACCAGCCTGTCTTTTCCCAAAAATAGAAACTCCTCACCTTGTTGTACAGCCTCAAAGTTCTCCAGGAGGAAGGCCCATGCTTTGGCCACCACCTCAGGGCAGCCATGGATCTCCCCAAACTCCAGGATTCCCAAGCAGTTGGTTGCATCAATCTGGTGCTGGAGGTACCGGCTGCACACGGTTCGCACTGTCTGGAACTGCAGCCGGCTGGAGGTGCAGATCAACCCCTCCACATTGCTCTGGTTGATGGTTAGTTTGCCTGTGTAGGCGAAGTCGAGCAAGCAGCTGAGTATATCGGGATCAACATCTTGAAGCTCCACACGTGCAGCGATGCTCTCCACAAAGTCCCCTGAGAACATGCAGCGGAAGTACATGCTGCAGAGGGCCAGCACGCCACGGTGGCAGGGGAAATCCCGCCCGCCCGCGCTCAGCGTTACATCGACGAGTTTGGGTTGAGAGCAAAGCGAGCGCAAGCCCTCCAAGATGCTCTGAGGGTGGGAGGACAGGCAGAAGTCCAGATCGTCTACATTGCGCACCATGATCAACTTCAGTTCAAGTTGTAGGTCAAATCTTCTTTCAGCAGGGTCAACAACTCAGTTGAGTTCAGCACTTACCTAAGATCACAGAGGAAACATTTGAATGTAAAGAACTGATTCTTGTAGAATATCTTAATAACAAATATTTTTTAACAAAAGATCAGAAATTACTTTGCCACGAAGATCAAAATCACAAAGAAGGATGGAAGCTCAGTAGCCCATGGTGTTTATTTTGGAAAAACAATTGCATCATACAGAAAAACAGCAGCTTAAAAGCAAGTGGTCAGGAGGAGAAGTCATTTACTTCAAAAAAAAAGCTTCACTAGTTAGAAGTCAGTTTCTCTTTATCTTACTACACAAAGGCCTTGTCTTTTTAATTGTGGCAACACTTTGTTGTTACAAACACCACAAAGTACTTTTGGCTCAACTGGACTGTAATATTTTCTGAAGTTAAGAAGAAATCACACTTCCTGTCATCAAACACTGTAAACAATCAACAACAAAACTCACCACAGAAGCAGAAAATGGAAATAATGGCTCATCCTCCCAGTAATCAGAAAAAAGGAAGCTGGTTGTAGCGGCTGCTTAGATCAACACAGAGTGAGCAGCATGGCGAAAAAGCATTTGCCAAGTCACTGGGGTCGACTGCCTGTTGTTCACGGTTATTTTTAGGCCAGAAAGTGACGCTGCGCTGAAGTCAGATTCCAAACAACATGTACGGGACCCTCAGCTGCTACTGCAGGCTCATATTTAGCCTGGAAGCTAGCAAAGGAGATAAGCGTAGTTGCACCAACAATTCTGAATGTGACAGCGACAGATTAATGATACGACAGCAACTGACTGCAGTGGTAAACAAATTATTTTATAGCGGCCAGTGTGAGTAAGGTTTATTTTAAGGTGCTTTTAAAAAAGAAAGAAATTAAAGGATGTGTAATTTCAAGGAAATTAGTTATTAGATTATGTTAATAATGAAATAATCAAGATCTGTGTCATAATTTATTTTGGACCACAGGTTGTGTTGGGGGTATTCAACATGAAAAACTTTCTTACCAGCTAACTACAAAACCTTTCAACGTCAAAACAAAATGTCTACTGGCAGTAAAACACACTTGAAGCACTCTGTTTTGTAATAGGGCTGGGTATGGTTTGCAATTTGTTGATCTTATTGGTTTGACACCAATATGAAAATATCTCTTAGTATTCTATTATAATAAATAAATAAAAATTCGAAAAATTAAGCAAGAAAGTCCAAACTTCTGAAATGTCCTGATGTTTAATTTGTAAACACAATCAAACAAAATAGTAAAAAATTAACAAAATTCAGATCAGGCGATATCAAATCAAATAATAGGTAAACAATGCTATACAATCTGGCTAAGCAGTCTGTGACAACTTTTGGTAGTTACTCTCTTCAGACATCTCAGTTGACAATTGAAACATTACTCAGGTTTGATACCCAGCCCTAATGTTAACTAACTATAAAGCATACAAAAAATAAAAAAATGACACAAGCAACTACTCAAAATCAAAAATCTCGGCCTCTTTCTCTTTCCAAAACGCAAAGCTGCGGTCAATGTATTTACAAATTTCGTCATTGCTAAAACTGGAAATGTCAGTTCCGCCGTGGAGCACCCCTTCATCAGGCGTAGGTGTCTGCACAATGACTTTAGGGACCTGTCTAACCTCTGGGAGGCTGTGCTTCACTACGTCCGCAGTGGTTTCAGGCTGACTCACTGTGTTTCCAAAGAACTTGACTTTAATGTCCTCAAAGCCGTCCTTCCACTCGCGGTTCCCAGCCTCGATTTCCTGAATGACAGCCTTATGAAAGTCTCTGACCATCTCCCAGGGGAAGCTCCCGATGTGGTCGAACACCTCGAAACACAGCAGGTGCCTCATTTTGCGCTCATCCACGGGCAGCTCCAGCTCCAGGATGTGAAAGTAGCCCAGCATGAAGAGATCCAGGGTCAAGCTGTCGTACTCTACAGGGACGCCATCCAGACGAGGTAAGAACTGCTCCGGGGAGTAGAGGGCTTGCTGCCTGTGGAGCCTGTGAATAACACTACATGGTTACACAAGAAGCCTTGAGACTGGGGTGAAGTTTAACATTATTTTCATTAGCTATGAATCCGTCATATCGTCTTCAAATGAATCACTGAATCACATATTTTCCAGAGCTCAGAGGGAATGCTTTCAAAGTTCTGGGTTTTCTGACTAACGCTTCAAAAGCCGAAGATACTAAATTTGCAAACATATGAAAGAAAAACTAGCCTAACTACTGTGTCTTGGAATTGCAACATCAGTATGATGACTGGTCCAGCATCCAGGCCAACTGCAATATATAAACAACATACTGTACAGATCTTGAAGACAGGTCCTAACAACTCTTTTAATCCAACCCCATTCATTTATAGGGATTCTGAGTGAAGTGTCTCAACATTGGATATACTGACATAAATTTAAAACAGACAGTCTGTAACTCCTCCACATTTCATCTAGAGCCATACAGCCAAAACCTAATATACCAAAAAGCTGCAAAACCACACAATTACAACAAAACCCCGACTCTACTTTAAGTTTGTGTTTAGTCTCTAATATGCTGTTAAATGTCAGCATATAGTTATCATGGTGGACATGGTGCTAGCATGACATTAGGTCTGCCTCAAAGCACTGCTGTGCTTGATTACTGTGTCATGGGTAATGAAAATACATAACCCCAAGTTCAGGAAACTAAAGTTTAAAGATGCATTTTTATGGTTATTTTCTGCTGGAGGGCAGAATAAATCACAAGCTAAAGCCTTGATTTACTAGCTTGCAAACAACGGCCTATTAAGACGTTCAGCAGATAGCATTACTTTGAAGTTGTGCTTCTTTCCTCCTAATTTGATCTCAACCAACCTCTACAAAACCATCCAATGGCTTAGCTGACTAACTGGTCAGCTTTTTCTGCACCAGTTGTGGCAGATGCTAACTCTGTGTGTGTTGTTAGGGTTGGGTTTTTTTTTTTCTCCCCATTGCTAGCTGCACAGCTGTAGTTGATATAAGCTTGTTTGCAGATAAAAGGATTTATGAGAGTTATGACTGAACAGAAAAATGGAGTAAATTAGCAAGCCCTAAATCCAATTTTCATCAAAGAATTCAGATTTAGTTAGAAGTGTGTCATTCTTTTCTTTCATTCATTCAAAACTTGGGATAATTTGACAAAAGAACTGATCAACTTCCAGTGAGCAGAGCAGTTGAAGTCGACTGCTCAGAAGAGTGCCACCTAGTGTCTAAGCATCTGGATTCTCGTGATATCTTGCCAGGCCGTACCCCTGAGGATAATCCTCAAGGCTGCACACGAGACGCCGTCCAGCAATGAGTGACAGCCACTACTAAGAGTTCCAGCTAAGAGTCAAATCATTCTTCCAAAGATAGCTAGACTAGTCTACAGACGTGTTAAATGCATAACTAGCTACTGTGGCGTTCAAAGCTCCTCAAATTGTGTCTTCTACAATCTTACTGGCTGAAGAAATAAGCACTGACAGATGATTAATCTAATCACCAGCCAAACATTCTTTTAAAAGTGATTGCTGTATCCTTACAGATTTCAAGGACAATGCCTCAGATAGTTGTGTATAACAGACTATCTGGCATGTCAGGCTAAGGAGGATAATACGTTATACGCTTAAATAGTCATCCAACCTTACCTGCGTATCTGTCTGGAAGGGACACTGGAAATCATGTTCCTCCAGTTTCCCAGCATCTTGTTGACAGCACTCCTCTGTTTGAAGAAATGTCCCAGGGAACTGTTCATCATCTCCGACTGGGCCCTTTCCATGCTGCCCCTGTGATCAGAACCAGATTTGTCATCCATCTCCTGGTTTCCGGTGCTCATCTTCCTCTCCACTGCATCCTTGCTCTTCAGTGTCACGCTGTAGGCGGATTTCTTCCAGTGGCCTAAGAACAGAACAACTATGCGCTCTTTTCTAAGGCTGGTGGTTTCCAGGACATCCGGAACATTTTCGTCATAGTCAATGCCGGAGTCACTGCTCTGGTCTGTCTCTGGGGCTGGGTTCAACACCTTCGACTCTTTCTCTGAGTTTGTCCCTTCAGACTGTGCTGAAGAGCTTAACACGACCGACTCCTGTGGCTCATCTGACAAAGGTGAGTTCTGTGCCTCAAAATTTGACTTCAAAGTCCTCACCGACACTCCAAACTGATGGATTTCATCCTCTATCCTCTCCCTGCGTCCCCTGGTGGAGTTCTGTCTGTGTGGTGTCTGAGAAAACACAGTGATCAGGTCGGTGTTGGGCATCTTGCAGTACGGCTGGTCTGTCAGGTTGGTCATGAGCAGAGACATGCTCTTCACGATGCCTGAGATACGGCCGCACCACACAGGTAAGGGAACTTGACTTGTGAAGTTTCTGAACTGCGTGTTGACCGTGATGTTGACTATGGGAGCTGGCAGGATGTGCCGGAGCTCCTCAGCTAGACGAGCCAGCTCCAGCTCGTAGCCTGCACAGTTCCTCTGCATGGAGACGTTGGCAATCTGCTGCTCCAGATAGATGAGATCATCCTCAGTCAGCAGCTCACCAGAGGGCCCCAAGATGGCATTGTGGGCTTGGGAGTACCTCCAGCTGACTTTGGCATACCTGCTCCCATTTTCCTGTAAAAGAAGAGGCAAACAACATGCAGATAAAAATGCAGAAATGTCTTTTTAACATTTCAAATGGTTTTGGCGTGCATGAAAGAAAGTAATGATACAGTAAAACTGCAATCCAGACCTCACCCAAACCTCAAAAATATGACTTGACTCGCAATGTGTCATGTATCCAATGATTTGTTATGGGCAATTAAAAGTAAATGGTGACTGAATTTCCAAGTGTTTTCAAATTTTCAATAATGCAGATTAAGAATAGAATTACAGTCAGACCACCATTTTTTTTTAGCAACAAATGTCCCTACCCCATAAACTGTTGAGAAAATACTTCAGCCAAAAATGAGAAGCAAGCAATGTTTAAATGTGATTGATTACCAAAAAAGAGATATCAATGATGAAAATAGATCAACTTGTTTGTTTTTGATAATTTAGTGGAAACATTCCTTACAATTTTCTAAAATTAGATGAGATTTATTTTCCATCTATCTATCTATCTATCTATCTATCTATCTATCTATCTATCTATCTATCTATCTATCTATCTATCTATCTATCTATCTATCTATCTATCTATCTATCTATCTATCTATCTATCTATCTATCTATCTTTCTGAGTGGAGTCCTGTCTTGTCTTCTTTCTATCTCTCAGTGAACAAAGCTCGAATAGTGGACCTTCTGATGGTGTGATCATTTTGGTCTGCCTGTTTGAGCGTTAGACACAACTGAACCAGTGTTTTAAAAGTGTCAAAGTGTTTTACTCTGAAACATTCAGTCTGCCACAGTTTGAAGCTGAGAAAATCCTTCTTTGCTTAGAAAAACAGTCTGACTTCTGACACTTTCACTGAGTCCTGATGCCATGTCTCCAACTATCGCAAAGCTGCTCAGTAAGCAATGATCTAGAATAGCTGCAAGTTTATTTACTTGAACAGGCCTCTGACTGGTGGATCAGATCCACATGAACGCCGTGTGAATGCTGCTTCAATGGAAGGATACAGGAAATCATGTACAAAATTCAGGAATTTCCTACGCAGTTGAAAGCTACAGATAAGAAAGTAAAATAAAACATTAGAACTATAATGATTATCATACAGTTTACTCTTTTCCACTTAACTAATAAATAACTTCCTAGTTGTATCTCAATAAACTTAATAAAATATAATGAGGATTTAGTTTTAGTATCAAAGTGTGAAGGACACACTGTTATTTCTAACTACTGTAAATACCATCTAATTTAAGGAAATGATTGTGCTTGTACAGAGTTACTTGGGGTGATCAGGTACAATCTCCAAGAAAAAAAGTGCACACCTAGTCTGGGTCTTTAGCTAGCTCTGAGAAGAAGCTAGGTTGGTATTCTACATTATACGTTTCTTTCATTTCATTAATTTTTCTGCCTACCACCAACGTGAAGAACAAAAAACATGTTCACTCATTCAAAGCGAGCAGTATAAAACATGATTCAGCACTTCCGCCCTGGCCTCTGGAATACATTTAACAATCGTCTGAGTCTCTATTTTCACTTTTTCTCACAATGGAGCCGTCAGTTATCAGAGATGGTTTTTCAGCGGTGTGTGGAGAGGGGAAAACCATTTTTTAACGGAAAGTGCTTGGTGGTGAACCACAGGTCCATGCTTCCTTCATACAATTACCCAGCCAGCCTGGTCCTGCCAGGAGAAAAGGCTAACGGGGGCTTCTTTGGGTCGGTACGCACTGGCTACTGGGCCCTAACTGGGTCCAGCCCTGAGCGGTCGTTGCAGCTAATGGGTTGTTTTCCATAGTGCTGAGCCATGCTTCCAGTTCAGTAAGCCTTGCCGCCAATTTCCCCAAAAAACAAATGACTGACTGTACGGAGAGATTTAGTGTTACTGCCTGAGTTAAGATAAATGTGTAAACTGCAGCACAGCACAGCATTTTGGCAAAAGGACGTGACAAAATACACTCACACATCCATTCATCCATCCATCCATAATAAACTTGCTGCTTGATATTATGTGATATGTGATATTTGTTGCATGAGCAGCTGATAGGTCGTGCTCCAGTACCCTTCACTCCTCAAACTAACAAGCCAACAGAATTTTAAGTGCCAGCAATTACCCCTCAGTTGCCACTGCTCAGTTACATACCGCTGCTTTAAAAGCCAGCGCCTCCTGCAACTGTATAAAGGTTCACATTATCCCTTAATTATTCACTCTCTGTCTGTAACCAGTCTAAATAATCTCATCAACCTCTAAACACCCCCATAGCTCACTTGTTTAATCCAACATGCAACAGTGTGTTTGGACCAAACAAATCCAATGTTTTCCTGACTTGAGATATTATATCATGATTGTTTAAACTCTAGCATGACATTACCTTCCTCCTCTGATCCTCCTCATCCAGCAGCCTGGCCTGCAGCTGTCTCACCATGACTTGCCTCTTCCACTCAGCTATGGGGCAACCTCTCTCATCGTGGGTGGGCACCAGATAGTCGATGTCTGACAAGTTGGCCTCCTCAGTAGGCAGGACTACCATCTTGTTCTGCAGAGAGCATGGAGCAGCGGTACTCTCGTTATTAACATTTTATCGACAACAGCCACAACATTATGACCTAGCATTGTGTAGTGTGTGTCTCCCTGTGCCTCCAAAACAGTTGTGACTCATCAGTCATTCATTCATTCATCAGCATTTGGGCTTGAGGGGAGGGGCCTCTGGGGACCAGGCTTGTTCCAGTGCATCCCACAGATACTTGTTTGGGATCTAGTGAATTTGGACGCTTGGGTCAACACCTTGTGCTGTTTTTCATGTTTTTTTAGTTGTTCCTAAGCTGTTTTTGTGTGTGTGTCTGTGTCATTCTGCATCCTGCTGGGGATGGCTGCTGCCATCAAGGAGTGTCATTGCTATGGGGTGGAGGTGTCTGGTCTGGTCTAGGTGGGTGGTACATGTCTAAGTAACATCCACATGAATGCCAGGTCCAAAGGTTTCCAAGCATAACATTGTAAACATTGTATTGTCACAAAACGATCTATGTTATTTACTTCTCCTGTCAGTGGTCATAATCTGATGGCATATATACCTGATTGGCATATACTTTATACTGTATACTTACTGCTTGTCCGGTGAAGACACCTGATATTCCTGACTGTTTGAAAGATGTGATGGACTTCATGTCACCAAGAAGTTTTCTCTCAGCCAGACAGTTTGCATCAGGTAACATTATCTTCTCAGAAGAGACAGTTTTCTCACTCCCAGCAGCCTCTGGCTGTGTGAAACCTTTTAAAACTGTAATGCAAATCATAAGCAGCAATGCACATTAATAAGCACTGACCTTTGGGTTTTACTTTGATCAGTTACCTACACTAACACCTAAACACAATAACCATTAATTGCCTTGCTTTGCTAAAAGAATGATTAAATGTTTCTCTCACCTGATGTTGCAATTTGAACCTGGCCTACTCTACTGACAATGCCCCTCTCAGGCTGGGCAAGGCTGGACGAAGCAGGTGAGGACTGAGGGTACCTAGCCTGTGGGGACTCCTCACTCTCAGGTTGCTAATTTGGACAAAAAGAAGACAAAGGCAGGTTGCTTTGCAGTAAAAATTATAGAAAGGAATTAAAAAACTATTAAAGCACCAGCATGTAGGATTCAGCAGAAAACTAAATTCAGGTGTAGTTTTCATAATTCGGGGAGCAAGTCGTTTCCCAAGGAACCCACTGTGTTTTATACCATGTTTCTACAGGTGCCCCAAATGTATATGCCTTTGGTAATTTTACATTGAATAGGTTCTTCTACACACTTGGAAAGGGAGGGGTGAGGGAAAGTTATTCAGTTGGTTGTAATCTGCAACCTCACCGCTAGATGTCACTAAATCCTTCACACTGGGTCCTTTAAAAACTTTACCTTTAAACTATCCATCTGTGTGTTAGTGCAGTGACAATCCAAGCATGGGTCACTCAGGCTCCCGTAGTAGTCCTCTCTGATGCGCTGCGACAAAACAGCCGGCTTCACCCTCACTTCCTCCTCCACTGGAGCGATTACCTCGATGCCCTTCTCTGCACACGATGTCTGCAAATATTGTCAAATTTAGTGCTATACTAGATCAAGTCTCAGGTATTGCAAAGGGGGCAAGAGCAGTCTGGGAGATTTTCTTTTACTGAGAACAAACGACAAACTGCTAATAGCATTTCATTCATTCATTCATCTTCTGTAACCACTTATTCCACTTATTCCTGTTAAGGGTCGCAGGGTCTGCTGGAGCCTATCCCAGCTGTCATCGGGTGAGAGGCGGGGGTACACCCTGGACAGGTCGCCAGTCTATCACAGGGCTAACGCAGAGACACCACTCACACTCACATTCACACCTACGGCCAATTTAGAATCACCAGTTAACCTAATGAGCATGTCTTTGGACGTTGGGAGGAAGCCAGAGTACCTGGAGAGAACCCATGCAGACACAGGGAGAACATGCAAACTCCACACAGAAGGATTCGAACCTGGGACCTTCTCGCTGTGAGACATCAGTGCTAACCACCTCACCACTGTGCCGCCCCGCTAATAGCATTTCCATTTGCAAAACATTAAATTTATGCTTCAAAGGTTTTTGTGTTCTTAAAACACTTCATGATTTAACATGAACATACTGACAAAGTTAAAAAAATGACTCCTGCTTTACATTGTTCTGCCATTTACTATTACATTTACTATTCTTCCTTTGCAGTTCTTTCCTCGCGTCTTTTAAACCGCTGCAGGATTGAACAGAACTACACTACAACACATATGAAAAGCTTTGTTCCTTGAAAGATTTTCATTTTAATCAAACACCAATAAATCAAATGCTTCAATGTTACTCACTCTCTCTCTCTCTCTCTCTCTCTCTCCATTCAGATGTTTTTTGTATCAATCAGGCAATAAACCTAGTTTGCCTCTTTCTGTGTGACTTCATACTGATTAAATGTTTTCTTTTTCAAGTTATCATGTTTTTGCCAATAGGCCAACACCACAGAAAAAGGTTCTCTTACATTTTAATTATTATTTTTTATGTGACAGCTGTGTGAATAGTGCCTGGTATCATTAACGGTTGAGTTACTGCTTTCAAAAACTTACATACAGCAGATCGTTGAAAACAACAAGTTCTAGAGATTCACACCTTTTGAAAAACTAAAAAGGCAGAATCACACAATTGAATACTCTTTGTTGGGATAGCGTTCACAAGCACATTATGTGCACTGTGGACATGCCTTTTCTTGGCAAATTAGTGTCAAAAAGTCAAGTATATTAACTTAATATATATTATATTAAGTGGTGACAACAGATCTTGTTTTCACAGGCAGCTGATTCTTTAACTAGAACCAAAGTAAAATAAAGTGATACAAAATGTCTAGACTCAAGTTAACACATTAATACATTATGAAGCCTATGGAATAATAGGCAAGCGTAAATAAGCAGCAGCATTTCACACCAGTCAAGGGGGGAGGTAGGATGTATGGAAACATTTACGTTCCCTTTAATGAACCTGCATTGTCCTAATGCACTCCATACAGTATGCATATCAAATTCAGCTCTCCAAGGACATTATTAGTAACCAAAACATCAAAGGCAGACGCAATATGCTGCTGCATGCTGTTGTGCTTTATGTCGATGAGGTGGTCCATGCCATTTCCTCTCACACGGCACTTTGATGTCGAGCAACACGAAATATGCTGTGACACTGACACAGGAGGAGGACTAAACTTCCCAGAAGTTGTGCAATCCATAAATAGATAAACAACAAGGGGGCTGGGAAAAGGGAAGGAGGGGGAGCCTGATTTCTTCCTGACCCTTCTCATAACAGTTCAATGTCCTAAACGCTACGATGAACCTTATGTGTGTGTGTGTGTGTTAATTAGACGCAGTGGCCAGAGAGCATTTGGTTTTCATCAGCACCCCCATCACAATTGCCACGCAAATACAGATAACCTAACCCCGTTTCTGGCCTGCATCCACTTTGTCGAAGACCACAAAGACCCTGATCACTACAGATTAGGAGCCAAGAGTTAAGAAACAGCTACTCAGTGCTGTCTCACCGAAAGACATGCAGCAACAGTAATCTGTGGTCCCTGTGGGTCGAGCCACGAGAGAGCATTGCAGAACACCATGTGTATTTAAGAAACATGTAATTCTGCACTCTGGAATCAATCATTAAAACAACCTGCTTCCACGTGAAATATTCACGTTTATGGTGATAAATTGCAGTGTGGAATGTATACAGCGGGTGGACATTATACACAGAACGCTATAGTGTAAATACATGTCCAATCACATGGTAATATACTCTCAGGTTTCTTCCACGGAGGCAAATACTTGCAAGGCTAATAACTGACAGATAGAATGCATTTGCCAGCATTGACCGCATTTTTTTTTTTTTTTTTGCTAAACAGATGAAAAATAAATGAATGAAACTATTTCTACTTCATCATGGAACATCGTAACAATAAAATATGTCCAATTTGTAAAAAACAACAATGACCACATAAAATAAGGTCATGAGCCTGAAGCATTAGTCATGACTAACCGTAAGAGGCCACATCTGATCAGAAAATAGTTCAAATGCTGCCAAAACATCTGCCAGCTTGGGCCTCTCGAACAGAGCGTACAAAACTTTCCTTTAATTTTACAAAAGTAATTACTCAGCCTGTCCAGTCACTTACTACAGCTAACATAAAAAGAGTAAAGGCAACTAAAAGCAGCTTAAAAGCACCAACAACAGTGAGAGTGATCAACAGTCCCAACACAGAACTCACTAACCTTGACCTTAAACAGTCCTCCTAGGACACACCACACGGCTTCACTCCACGGAGACACTCCAGAGGCGCCGACTCGTGCAGCCAAGCATCCGGGGCTGCTGCTCCCTCGCTGTGGACGTGATGTTATCTTAAGATCAGCGACCACTTGTTTGATACCATCATGAGCATCTCTGTCAGTGGCCAAGGACCGCCGGGCAATAAACAATAAACTCTGATCGGAGAATGCTGTTAATAATTAAGGGAAAGGATAGGATGACCGGCAATGTCACTAATGCACGGACAAACCAATGGTCATGTTGTTGCACGAAGGGAGGTATCAGCGGAAGACTTGTCAAAGCAGTTGGAAAAAAAAGACATTTTATCCACGTCTGTCGAGGGGATTTTCTTTTCCACCCGGGACAACTGAATGGAAGAGTTCATTCATCCGGCTCAAACAAATATATAT
>JASGAT010369519.1:21041-33255 GCA_030220025.1 Chelon auratus | reverse complement strand
CTCCGTCTCCCTCACTCCCGCCCTCATATGTTTGTCATTGGTCTATATCGTTTATATCGTTGCTTTTTCGATATTAATATCTTGAATGTTCATATCTAGATGTAGATACGATAACGATATATCGTTCAGCCCTAGTCTGGACATCCATACATGTTAATACTGTCTGATAGCACGCAGTAAAGCTGGAGGTTGTAATTTTATGGAAAATATTTACTGACTTCTGTGATAGCTTGCATTATTGCTTTTGTAGTTAACTCCAACTGATACATTTATGCCAGCAAGGGCTGTGTATCAGTAAGACACTTGGTGCAAGAAAAAACGACTGTGGTGTCACAATAAACTGGTAACCTACTGAACTATTACACCAGTATTGTTTCATAATTTCATCTGAGGTAAGAACTGCTTTATTTCACTTAATTTAAACTTAAACTCTGATGTTCGGAGAGGAAATCGTTGCATAAGGTGCATATTAGTGTAGTGTCCCTCCCATGCTCAAACTATTCCTAATCTGATAGTACAAGGAAGGAAGGAAGCCTGTGTCAACAAAGTTTCGTTCGTAAACCCACATTTTCTCTCGGCTCAGACCATGTTACTGTGTCTCAAATGTAATGTTTTAATTCTCTTTAGTCTTAAGAAGTTATTAAAACATTGATTAATGGTACTCAGCTGTTTGAACTTTGAATTAGCCATAGACTAAAGGCTGTGTCCATCAAACTGTTGGTCAGCGGTTTGATGGGCAGTCGGTAAGCGCTCGTGACTCTAGTTTTGGAGGCGTGCTCCTCATGATAATCTACAATTAATAAACTGTAGACCAACTGATCAGCATGATTCAGGGGAGGCCAGTTGTGGTTGTTGCTCTTCTCGTTTTTAATTTTAACCGATTAACACAGACTACTGCCACCTGCTGGTATGAAGATTACTTCCTTTCACGCTGGCACAATACACACAGTATGCCCTAGTTGGCAGTTAGCTGTAGTTTTCGCATTGTGTTCAAGTGCAACTTTTTGGTCCATACACAGACGACATGAGGCGTCAGTCTTTGATATTGGTTTGGTGTGTCCTACCTTTTAAGCTTTTACGCACACAGTATACGACAGGCTGGATATTGAATATTTTATTTTTTAAGTATTCAGTCAATTTAAATATCAATTGGCAAGCGATACACACTTGCAGCTTGTGTAATATGTAGTGAAGTGGAAAAGTGTCACTAAACCTGAAAGCTATATGAATGCTAGACAAGGAGAACAAAGGGGTTTCTTTATCATCAGACTATGACTCACCAACAGATAAAGGTGAGCAGATAAAAAGCAGGGTGAACTGAGTTTGGGTGGGTCTATTCTCGACTACACCCCTCTCCTTGCCTCAGCGTCTGTCTCCTTCTTTAAACATTCAGCACTCTAAAGTGTTCCCCAGAGACGGGTCTTAAAGTGGATGATGTTTCCTGTGAGATAGCCAACCCGTTCAACCATTTCCTGTGACAGTTTAGGAAGAAGCTTGATACCCAGCAAGGACTCTATATTTGTGTCTGATGGAGACATGCAGCTTGGTTTAGGTTGGCGGTGGATGGGAGCAGCAGGGTGTATTTTCTCTCTACTTCCTCGTTTTCACCTTTCCTACATGTTCTATTTCTGTCTGCATTTAAATCAACTTTTTGTTTTGTTTTTGTTTAAGTGGATTTATGCTTCCTGGTGTGATTGGATGAACAGCACTGCAAGGCTGTCCAGGAATTCAAGCATTTTAAACTTGCTCTTAGAAAGACTTTCACTTCTGGTCACATTCTCAGTACTGTATACTTTTGCTTTGCACACAATTGAAGAGGGTTTTGGAAAGTACCACCATGTGCAGTGGCAGCTGAACTTGCTACCCTCTCTTTTCAGCATGTGTTGCCCCCTGCGATAGTCACCCTGACGGGGTCTCCTCTCCTCCCCTGAGCTCTGTGGAATCCAGAAGCTGTTAAACAAATAGTGAAAAGGCACGTCAGCACATTCAAGCAACGCTCAAACCCAGAATGTTTTTTTTTTCTTTTTTTCCCCCTGGTTTATAGGCTTCACGCCACCTGCTGGGTGGAAATAAAAACCAGGATGACCCATAAAACGTTAAAGCAGGGACCATCATTTGTGGCATGATCCGGCATGTGGGTTTGTGTATTTAAGATTTAGGTTGGAGTTTGTGGTTCTCTTATTAGTTTTTCCAGTTTCATAGTGAAGGATACGGCTACCAGTAGCTTCCCTTTGTTTCTTCTCCTTTTACGTCTGATCATCGGGTTTAATATTTTAAAATGTGATATTAAGACCTGTCACCACATGTTATACTAATAAAACAGCACGTGACGGTGCAGTTTTTACACCAGCTCTATCAAAGAGATTCTTGTTGATCAATCCTCCCTCTCTCTCTCCTCCAGGTGGTTATAAACTGTCCAATCGTAAGAGGTCTCAAGTATAACCAGGCCACACCCAATTTTCACCAGTGGCGAGATGCACGACAGGTTTGGGGACTCAACTTTGGAAGCAAGGAGGATGCTACTCTTTTTGCCAGCGGCATGGCTCATGCTCTAGACGTCCTCAACTCCATTGCAGATGCAGGTAAGTGAGTTCTTTCTAGACTCTTGTTACAGCATCTGTAGCTAGGTCTTTTTGTATCCCTTGATAGAACATTTCTCCATGCAGATTTTGTCTTATACACTTATAGGAACTTATGGATTCAACTAATATTCACTAATTTTCGTATGTTTTGTCACAGCCAGGAAATTCCAAATAAAAACACTGACATGCTACCTTGCAAATAGACTCAAATGTGGAACTTACACATTAGTTGCTTGGTATGTCAAAGTAATGTTACTATTCTCCCATTATGTGCCCTAGTTCGATTACTGAATTTCCTTCACAACATAATGGAACACTGACGTACTTTGGTTGGATTGCCTGGAAAGTGCATCTAATTTAACAACATGATTCACCAAGACTTTCACGCAAGACAAACAAATTAGTGGTTTGAGAAAATAAGCAAATGGGAAAGGCCTTTCCTGTTGTGTCTGTGAAGAGTATAGTTGTCTGCACCGGATCATCCATATCTGTTGTATGTTTCTTTTCTGAGTGTTTTTTTCTGTTTATTGCAACCAGTATTTCAGTTAAGTCTGATCCTTTGCTTAACTTGTTCTTCTGAACCCTAAAAAAACAACAGAAAAAATACCGTGCTGTTGAAGCTTGATTAGTGTGCACCACCCTTTTCAGTTCGTCTGTGATATTGTCGTCTACACGGTCCATAGACTTTGTACACTCAGCAGCATGGGTAGAAAAGGTGTGTACATCCATAAAAGCACAGTTGGATACAGTTCACAGAGGGATTATTCAAGAGAAATGAACCCACTAAGAACTACGTAACTCTCTATAAAAGCATTTTAAAACTAATCATTGTTTAGTACCCATGGGTTTTCTGAATACACATCTGGCAATGAAGGGAATTGTGTACAAATGCCATATCCGATCTTAAAGGGATATACACTTACATGTTGCATCTAGTCTCATCGTATTGAACCCTTTCACAGCACAATCTAATTCCCCATAATTTATATTTTTTCATTAAGTATCTTTTCCTGGCTTGTGTTTTCATAGGTTATGCTACACTCCCACGCCCAGTGTCAAATGGACCTTCTCCAGAAGAGCTTGAACAACAGCGGAGGTACTGTCAGGCTTCCTTTTAATTTACCGTGCAAGACAGCTAGATTCTCATGAAGTTTGCAAGGTCGTGATATACCACGACAGTCCATCTTGCAGTGCTTCAAGATATCTGCTTGCTATTGATCCACAGTCGGGTGCAAATTTTCCTTACAAAGTGACAAGAAATACATATCAACAACCTGATTACTACTACACTGATAGCGTTCAAAGCTCCTTGGACTTCAGCTTGTTGTGTATCCTCTTTGGCACTCTCCTACAATGCGATAAGGTTTGTGGAGCTAATTGGCATAGGGTAACCCTGACAGATAGTGATGGACAAATGGTTCATCCATTTGCCTGTCAAATACTTTTTGAAAGGATAATTTCTTTGGAAACGTTTTAAATTCATGTCAGATTTAATTATAATATCCCTTCAGTCACATGACATATCTGGGCCTGATTCAGCAAAAGTTTCCATCTGCTAACCCTGATTACCGGCCCAGATTTCTTCTAGGTTTAGTGCAAGAGATAAGCAATTTCAGTGTTTGTTAAATAAATAGTCTGACCACTTTAGTGGGTGCACTGTACTGTGTGACATTTATGTTCTTAACAGAAGCTGGGTTTAGTTGCATAACAATCAATAGCATGTCAAGCTGTCTTGGCTTTGCAGTAGTCCAGTTGGCACAGTTTTGCACACACGCATATGTGGAGGATTTGATGGCATTAGCCTGACACTGCTAAACCCTCGGCCAGCCTCTGTAGGTTAAAGGTTAAAGCGGCAGCAAAGTGGACGACTCTTGACATCAACCCCACCTTCTCGCCATCCATCTATCTGTTCCTTCAGCAAGACCCATTGTGGTGACTCCATGCACGCCGGCATAGACGACGCATTAACCTTTTAATCTCATTTAGACTAAAAGGCGATATACTGCGCAGTCGGGGAGCATTTGTGATTGGCTGTAGGGACCGTCTGTCAGGCTGACCCATTCGCTGCTGGAACGCTGTGGCTTAGAGAGCTTTTAAAACCTTTGAATACCAGCATAGGTGCAGGTGTTTGTTGATGTTCTTTCTATTAATGCTTTTAGATGTGATTCATAATATTCACTAGTATCAAATGGCTGCTAGATAAAGGCTAAATGAAAGACACAAATGTGATCTCCCCCCACCCTTTACTGGGCACACTGCCTAAGCTTTAAATCACAGCTGACTGTGTGTGTGACTGTGCATGTGTGGGGACCTGTGCATGAGTGTATGTGTAAATAGTATGTGTGTTACTCTGTATACAGCTGTTGTAGATGGCAGATGTGTAGGGGGAGAGGGGAGGAAGAAGCGAAATGAAGCAGCTAGAATTAAGCCGCCTCGTCCAGCTGTGGACTTTCTAGTGGTGGGCTAATCAGAAGTGGTGAAATCCAGCACTCATTCTTTATACAAAACTAACTATATGGAAAAGAAATCCTGACGGCCGCTCTTTGTACAAATGCCAAATACTGTAATTAGACAGAGTAGTCCTATAACAATGGAATGCGCATAAATAATCCAATAATCTAAAGGACTGGTGTCATTCATCATGTTTGGTATTCTACTCACTTTATGCTTAGTCTGTTTATAGGGGTTTATATTTTAAATGATGTGTTGTCTTAATCCACTGATTTATTTTGAGCCTGTTTACGTATGACCGTAACAGATGTGTTTGTTTGTACACAGGTTGGAGCAGCAGAAGCTGGAACAGGAGCGACAAGAACAAGAGCGGCAGGAAAGAGAGAGGCAGGAGAGAGAAAGACAAACTGCTGCAGGTCAGGAAACACCTGGGCTGGTCAAGATAACTATGTACTGTTCAGTCTTCATAGCTTCCTCACATTTCATCATCTTTGCTATGAAAGCATACTAACAACTTTATTCCAAATGGTGTGAAATGTAAGTCAGACTTTAGTGTGAAGAGAAGGACGAGGAAAGCTTCAACACTGCAACGTTTGGTCCCTTAGAGATTTGACACAGGCTGTCTATGAGCCCAGAAGCTCTACATTGACCATGTGTGGACACAATCTAAAATGTCTATTTAGTATTTTTTTCCTTGATTGTCAGCTGCCATCATCTTAATGCCAATTCATAGTTTCTGTGGCTACAGACTTTGCATAATGGTGAATTATAAAGCTGTGAATAAGGATGACTCTCCTCATACCAACTCTTCTCAACGAAGCTAATGCTAATGCCCTGCATCATACACTCATTGTTGTGCATCATGATTATTATCTTTGATTGATTTTCCTTCTCTGTCTGTAGTCCATATTCCTCCAGCTCCACCGATGCCCCCTGGAGGCCCCACTCCTCCACCTGCTCCTCCTCCACCCCCTGGCCCTCCTCCGGCTGCCGGCATCCCTCCCCCTCCGGGACCACCTCCCTCAGGTCCTCCACTTGCCCCGCCCCTTCCCGCTGCAGGAGGAGGTGGAGGAGGAGGAGGAGGAGGAGATGGCCTTGGTGGTGGGGGAGGATTAGGTGGGGGCTTGGCAGCCGCCCTAGCAGGGGCTAAACTCCGCAAAGTATCCAAGGTGAGTAACGATCACATTTTAGAATTTGCGATTTTGCCTGGACTGTTACTTTACAGCTGCTTTAGAAGGAAACATTTGCATTACGGACAGTCATAACACTGTGTACATGGTGTTCTGTATTGATCCAGTGCAGTTGTTCAGACTAGCAGACCTAAGATGATAACGTCTATGTTTTTGTGATGTGCTGCCCTCAGCAGGAGGATGCCGCCCCAATAGGCAGAACTGACTCCAGCCGCGGCAGCAACTCCTCCATCGGAGGAGGAGGTGGGGGTGGTCTGATGGGTGAGATGAGTGCTATCTTGGCACGAAGGTGGGTGACACCACAGGCTTGCTGTCACATAAAATATCCATAATATTTATATTAAGTAGTTTTAAAGGAATCCATGCCCTGTTCCCCATTGTGAATAAGGATTTAGATTTAAATAATTTTTTTTTTAACAAATAATTCTTCAGACATTCTCAGTCTAACCTGACTGATTCTTTTTACATCAGGAGAAAAGCTGCAGACACTGGAGAGAAGCCACCCCCGAAGACACAAGACAATGTAAGGCTTTGCTTTTTGATTATATTTAAGTAAGGATAATGTGTTTTGAAAGATGACCAAACCACTGTAGATAATGGATAGCTTAAAAATAAGGAGCGGTTGAGGATGACTCACTATTAACAGAAGTCCCCACTCTTTTTCTGTACAGGATGATTCAGAGTCTCAAGGTCAAAGCGGTGAGAACTGAACAATTTTATCACTAACATACCACCCACGTTGGTTCTGATATTTGAACACATGCAATGGAAATGAACAACTCCTGTTTCCCTCTCCCTCTCAGACACCCTGAGAAGACCTTGGGAGAAATCATCCATGGTCAGGTAATTTTGGATGCAGTTATTTCCGTGCTGCTGCCATCAGTAACATCTTGATGTCACATGTTTGAACTCACCATACAAGTAGTTCTCCATCAGTGTGTGTGTATTTTCGTGACCATATGTGCATCTGTGCTCACATGTGGACAAGTGTGCTTTTAAGTGTGTTCCTTTTCACTCTAAGAGCAGAGTGTGTGTGTCTCACTAACAGGAATAACTCCATCCCCAAGAGCATGGACTCCCCTTCCTCATTGTCCCAAGGTTCCAGGTATACATTCTGTCCCATTCACTTGTGACCATAGCTCCACTTGCCTTTTTTCCCCCCTCTCAGGCTAGCACAGCATCAGCGCAACCTACGTGCTTGCTGGGGTAGCATATCTTACAGATGATAGCACCATCTAATGGATCAGAGAATGGCATGCACCCAAGGGACTTGTAGCCGAGTGTGCTATCGCTGAAAAATAAGGTGGAATCGTGGCAGTGTGATTAATGCTTATTTTTACATCAGTTTTCTGGCCTGGGGCTACTGCTGTCCTCTTGTGGTAAACTATACCACTCTCTGACACTTTTTTTCATAGCTGTGTTTAATGGTTGTCTACAAACTGTAGTTGAGACGTCTATGAAGCTGCAGTGGTTAAAAGGTGGATCAATTCCAACTTATAGACACTGTATATGTAGGAAAACTATATATTCAGAATCAACCAGTTAGATTTAAAATAATTTAAAATAATCAGTGGCTTTTATTTATTTTTATTTAATTGCTGGCATCCACAAAGTTGATGTATGATCCATTCACTGTTCCTTCATCCCTCTTAAACTACAGAGATAAGTCGACCCTGTCAATGCAGTTTCTTTTTAAAATTTTTATTTATTTTTTTGTTAAACACTGATATAACATATATAGTTTGTCTGTTTCTTGTCTTTGTACAGAGCAAAGAGCACGAGCAACAGTAATGATGCAGGTGGAATGGATGACTCCGATTTAGAGAAAATGAAACAGGTGAGTTTCTCATCAGTCAGTTATCAGCTCTTGAGTGAGTGTGATTATACGTGTGTAACCTTCTTGTTGGCTTCCTGGCGAACACAACTTTTATCTACTTTTGTTTTTTACACTGCTTTTTGTAATCCAGGGTCAGTAAATGGAATTTACATGAAATTATGATGACTTATTTTACTGTAGTTACACAACTTGTATAAAGATGGTAGGAAAGTAGAGACAGACAATTTCTCACTTGGACCACATAAGATACCAGTGTAAGTGACGGCTCCTACAACAACAACAACAACACAACTCTGTTAGATTAATGCAGCAACATCACCATAAAACGTTGAGCTATATTAATATGTCTGCAACAGGTTGACACTGTAGTCACCACAGTGACTACAGAGACTACCTCCGCTGCAGCCTTAGCTACACCTCCCCAGAAATGTAACATTATGTTGTGGCTTCACAGACTAAGATTGGTCTCAAATACTTTTCTTTGTCCACGTCTCGTTGTGGGCCAGACAAGCACAGCAAGTTCACTCTTCTCCTGCCTTCTACACACCATCTACTCAGATGTCTTGTCTCTTTTCTGCGTTGCATAACTTGATAACAGTAAAGTTTGTTTATCAGCTCTGGCTCCAACATCAGATTTTCAGCTCTTAGCGCAATTGTTTTTTTATACAAAGTACTTGAACAGCCTATTTGCCCAATAATCCAAGTATAAGTGCTTACAATGCAGTTTGCTCACTATAAACGTAGCTTTTAAGGGGCCACCTCCCACTGCTTAACTACAGATTATGGTGACTTGGGTGCCTAGAGACTTTGTTTTTTAGATTTCTTTATTAAATCTCTTGTAGACAAGAATCCCTTAATCCCTTTCATCATAGCAGGGAATATGGAACACTGCAGTCTCTTCTGTCACAATACAGTAAAAATAAAACCGTAATTCATCTATATCTCCTGTACAGTGAGGTTGATTGTAGGAAAGAAATCTGATTATACAGATATTTACAGGAACTTGGTTACTGTAGGACATGTAGAAACATCCCCTGATTGCCCTAATAGGAGGAGATTCCCTACCACTGCTATCAGTATCTGACAATTTATTTGCCATTTTGTTTGCAGGAGATCTTAGAGGAGGTGCGGAAAGAACTACAAAAAGTCAAGGAGGAAATTATTGGAGGTGGGATTTCTTTGTGGTCTTTAAAATATCCAAAATGTTGTTTTGCTTCAGTATGCATTCTTATCATGTGATGCTTGTTTCCTTTCACAGCCTTTATTCAGGAGCTTCAGAAGAGAAGCACATAGTTCTGCTGAGTGTCAGGTGTATCAGAGGGATGTGATAGATGGAGGCGGTTGAGGCCCATCAGGACCTCTCCTCTACTGCGCCCTCTCATGTAGCCCAGGGATTTCTCTTTTTCTCCTACACATTTTCTCTTTTCTCTTACACAGACACATGTGAGCATACTTGCTTATTTGTACAACATGCATATTCACTTCATGTAAATGGTAACCCAGGGAACCTCCTCACGTTGCCATCCGGCACTTTTGACGATCATTCAGCTATCGTTGCGGCGGTCATCCCATCTGTACCATCTCTCCCCCAGTTCATTCACCCCTCATGTCCTCTATGTGTTCGCTTCATCTTAAACCATTTCAGAGCACATAGCTACAGCCAATTTCTCTTCCAATTTGTCATCATAATTACCCTCTCTGCAGAAATCCTGCTACTTGTGTTCTCTCCCTCTTGCTATCAGAGGCACCATTTACTGATAGAGCAGTCTTCAGTATTCAGGGACAATGTATTAGTCGTACTTTTTACTGTAATGGCAAGATGCTGGCATGCTGGGATCCTTTTTCCTCTCCTTCTCAGTTGGTTAGTAGCTTATCGTCTATAATGGTAGTCCAGACGGAAAAACAACAATAATTGAGGATGGATCAGGGAACCCATCTCCCTCACTACAGCAGCAGACCTCCGTCAAGTGGACTTCGGGCCCCGGCAATGACTAAAGAACTAAAACAGCACAACACAAGCCTTCACTGCTGCAACACAGAGCTGTCAGAGGAAGAGGAGACAAGCAAAGGGAATTTGATGGACAACCAGAGTGCTGTGAAAGAGGAGTGCGTTGTAGTTTTATGAGGTGTGAGAAATTTATTCTCTTTGCATTGCACTTGTTCCAGAGGAAGTGTGTCGGTGTGCCACACTGCCTTGATATAGACTCTTCCCTCTCACTCAAAATGAGATATTATTTGTTGGCTGGTGCAGTGGGCCTACTGGACACTGTGCTTCGGCTAGTTGTCGTTTTCTTCCATTCTAGCTGTGTTTTTTTTTTTTCTTTTCTAATTTTGAGACATGAAAAATGGCCATGATGAGGTCAATTAATTTGGCCATGACCAACTGCCTTGAGAATAAATAAATATATAAATATATATATATATAAGGAATAAATATATATTTGTTTTGAGGGAAAATGTTATCAAAAATGAAATGGTGTTTCTATTTTAATTGATATGACTGGTGAATGGGGATTTCTTTTCTCTTTTTTTTTTTCAATGATTGTTTTCTTAAAAAAATGTTATTTTGGGTTTACTGTTTCTTTTTTCTGATAGAGTCTAGGCTTTTTACACTGAAATATAAAGAAAACAGCTTAGAGACACTGGATTAGAAATGCCTTTATAGTCGAATACAGCTGCTTCTTGAAATGCATTTCTTTGTCTCGAGTCATCTTTGGCATTCCGGTATAAGATTTCTTTCAATTTAGGCTTTGAATTAGTGCAGAAACACTTAAACTGAAATCTGAACTCATCTGTGCATAAAAATGTTTGTATTAAAGCTTCAGAAATACAATGGAACAGGGGCAAATTAACAAGACTGTTTCTTTAAAATTGACAGTGTTTTGTTTGTATTTTCTAAATTGTGATATTTTCTCTGAAGGGTTAATGGGACTAAAGCTGTATAGATGTTATCGGGGATTTTAAAAAAATAGTTAACTGATTTGTCACGGAACTGACGTACATGGCCAAGTTTGATTTCATTAGAATAGAGAATCTATTTACTCTGTAAAGCCGGAAAGAGTAGGAACACATTGAATTAGTATTATTCTTGGTTAAATTAAAAAGACTAATCGTTTTTACACACAGGGGCAGAGCCAGTGTCCTTCCAGAGCTCCCTGGATGCTTCCGGATTGGGAAGGCTCTGAGCTGTTTCCGCCGCCATTGCGGATTTTGGACAGAAGATCAGCCATAGCCACTGCTATCCATCGATGCAGTGCCGACAGCATACTCAGAAGGCGGTCATATCTAACATCTTGACTGATATCAGCTTTGGGAAACACGAGTAACTACGCCCAATATAGTTTTTTTTTTTCGCGCTATCGTTTTCACTGACTGGCTCCGACCTACACGTACAGTGAGGAGGTCGTAGCTAGCGCGGTGCTACTGCCGAGCTAGCTAGCTGCACAGCTAGAATTTCAGGACTCCGGAGAAGCTCAAGGAAAACATCATGGCACAGATCCTACCTATCCGCTTCCAGGAGCACCTGCAGGTACGTGGGCAAACCTGGCAGCTACACAAACCCCAATATCCTCAATATTTGCTGAATTGCCCGCTTAATATTCGTTTGACAGCTTGCGAGCTGAGCTAACGTTAAACGTCAATACCCGCAGCAAATGAATGACCTCCCATCCCCCGTTTAGCCAGCAGCTAAGAACTAGCTTTTCAAGCTAGCACCTTTCATTCATTGCACTAATGCTTTTGCACAGCCGACTCAGTGTTTGTTGTCAACGACGAACAGCAGTTCACATTAACACTTTGCCGACCTTCAAGAGTTATTTGTTGCTTTGTAACAGACGTATGCACGGCTACAGTTGGGTTAGCTAGCAGCTATTGCTTTAGCTAGTTAACCGTTACCGTTAGTGTGTTGTGAGGGATGCTCGAGTCAACGTCACTAATCGTAGCTATGCAAGGCATTTAAACCGTTGACCTGGATATCGTCATAAATCATCACAAGGTTGATGCAACCGCTTTCTTATTGTCACACGGACCCTCGAATGATCATGTGTCAAGCGATGCTGTAAAACTAACCAGTTAGTAGCTGTTAAACCACGATCAGCTGCGGTCTGACTGGACCCTGTGCCATTTCACGTCACACAGAATGATTATGTCACGAC
>JASGAT010369519.1:0-20998 GCA_030220025.1 Chelon auratus | reverse complement strand
GTCGAAGGGAGATTGAGGTTATTCTGTAGCATTTTCTCACTCAAATGTAACGCCATCCTCATCCCGTTGTCTCAGGTAAATCAGGTGATCCGCCCATTCTACCGAAAATAGTACCTACTCGGGCATATTCATATTCACACTGGAAAGGATCAGAGCAAACTCAATCTGGTTTAAGCTTAGCTTGTGCCTCCCACCTTCTAAATATATTGGATTGTTAGGTGTGTCTAGCACTCTCAATAACATCTTAAAGATGGAACCCAGTGGGGGAATTGTTTTCATATTGTGCACCTTGAATGACCTTTGCAAAGGGACAATGGGCACCCAGCTCCCAATTCATCAAGTCCTAGCTGAACTAAAGCACTCTTAATAGCCGTAATATTGAATTCTAACCTTTCTAAATCAGTTTGGACAAAACTCAACATTATAAATTTCAGTTGGAGTTGGAATTCAGAGCCTATTTATTCCACAGCATTAGCTTTAGATATTTGTACCTAATAATTTTTAAACTGTTTGTTATATAGTCTTTCATAAAAGGTAAAATGATTGCTTGTAATCCTAGTTAGAATTGATCATGGTGCTGGAGTTGTTTTGTTGGTAATTTGGCGGTAACTTTCATTTTTGCTGTTTCAGAATAGCTAATAAAATAACTAACGGTAACAGCCTTGCATCTGTTCTATAATTCCTCATTTGTTTTTGTAGTAAACCACGGGCTGCCACTATAACATATCTTGCATTCATATGTCAGCTCCAGAACCTGGGGATCAACCCAGCCAACATTGGATTCAGCACTCTAACCATGGAGTCGGACAAGTTTATCTGCATAAGGGAGAAAGTGGGTGAGCAGGCCCAGGTTGTCATCATCGATATGGCGGATCCCAACAACCCCATCCGCCGTCCCATCTCAGCCGACAGCGCCATCATGAACCCTGCAAGCAAAGTTATTGCCCTTAAAGGTAAGCTCCAGCTAAAATGCATCTAGCACTATTGCAACATAGCCAGTGTGCTAGGTATCTCGAAGCACATGGACTAAAAAGTAAACAGTTACAGTCTCGATTGGTCTTTGACACGATGCTTTTCTAAGACACAGGACCATTTGTGTAAATTTCGTTTGTGTTGTCAGTCAGTTATGTAGCTGTCACAGTCTGCTTTTCATTTTGATGTTCATATGTAGACCACCGCATTTCTGTTTGTCAAAAACAACAAGTAACTGAAGTATAGTGTAACACATCTGAATGTACAACACAGTGATATTTTAAGACAACTAGCAGTAATAGCAGTACTAGTAAAATGTCATGCTGTCATGAATGCTTTGTCTATTTTGCTTGTTTTTGCTCTTTTTTCATTTCTTACTGCTTTCTTATGTTTGCAGACGGTGAGTTGAATTTTACATATCATGAGTTGTCAAAGTGATCCTGTATGCACTGTCTTGAAATGTCTGCACAGTACTGAAAGTAGCTTTAATGAATGCTTGAACTTAAAGTCATAACACAAGCAAAGCAGTGCAAAAATAAGATTGTAGCTTAAAGGACTGTATCTTTATTTTATTTTTTTCGTGTTTGTGTGTTTGTCCCATTTGCTACACTGTGCATATATTTTATATTACAGCCGGCCATTTTCTGAAACGTACTGGATGTCAGATTTATTAATGTCCTTGTTTTTCATTAATATCAGTACAGTATGAACAAAATTAACACTTAAGTGGCTTAAAACAAGCTTCAGATACATAATAAATTACAAAAAAAAAACATCCTGCTTGCATGTCATATTCTCTAAGTAATGTTATTGTTGTGTGGTAGTTATAGACCATGTGTCTTTGTTGGTAATGTAGTTGAATGAATGTATTTACATGGTGTTTTAAAAATGTGGGAAATTGACTCACGAATGGCAAAACTGAAGGCAGCCACATAACCTAATACACATCTGATCCAGAGTAAATAACAAACACCAACGACTAACAAGCCCTGGAATATTTAGACCGTCAGGTGAATATTCAGAAATTTTATGTGCCTTTAGAAAATGGTTGTTAGTAATATATAGTATATGTGTGTGTAGTAAAAGGGCTAAAACATACAGAAAAAGGATAAGGTTCTTTAAACAATGAAGAAAGCTGCAAGCAGTGACATTTAGGTCGGTCTTGAATGAATGGTAAGGTTGTTATGTCTTATGGCCATGTTCCTATGATGTGAGCCTTATCGTCATAAGAATTGTGTGGCACTGAATATTTATATACACCATATCAACTAGAAAAAAACAATATATTTATACTGAGTTGAAGATAATACATTTATACATTTTCATATCAGTTTTGGGCCACAAATTACAGAGTTGTAATATTACTTACACTGTTAGGACAGCCAGGTTAGGCCATTCTGTTAGGTACACTAGTTAAAACAAATGGACTCCAATATAACAGTGCTGCACTAACTGTTATCTTCATGAAGGTTATGGTGTTCAGCAATTGTTCAGAATAACAGAGACCTGTTGATTCAAATATGTTCCCACATTGGAGGCTGTGGGTTATAGTACTATTGAATTATATTGTATTGACACATACATTATACATAAATAATGGAAACACTTTTGTGTCTAATTCAATTGAGTTTAACAGCACTACATGATAACGTAATTGAATTAACACCTTTCCTACATAGTTTCATCATAAACTGAACATTATAACAGTCATAAAGGGGGATTTAGTGCAGGATTCTTATATTGGAATGCATTCATTTTCACTAATGTACCAGATGAATTGGCATATGAGTGAAGGTTACATACTGTATGCACAAGTTTTTATTTGAAGAATCTGAAAATGTTTCACCTTGGTGCCGCCAGTGGAATTATTAAAGATAATGGAAAAAATGGAAAAGCCAAATGCACAATTACAGATATTTATTAAATGAAAGTAAAACATAATGTATTAAAAATGGAGAAAGCCGAAACCCCACTTATTAAATGTTCAATCATTGGATGCAACAAAATTCTTGTTATATTCGCAATAACAGCTGCACTTATTATTTTATTTAGGGTACTTTCCCTCTTTTGGCAAGTGTTTGGACTACAGTCCAATTTTACACATTTTTAATGTTAAAACTACATATTACTCTACATTAAATGCTGTAACTGGATCTTCTTCATTCACATTATATCAGAGGATTAATTTAAGTAGCTTATGAAATGTGTCCCTCAGTATGTGTTGAATAATTTATGTTTAAGAGAAACTGATTTAAAATAAAAAAAAGCATAAAAAAACATCATTTCATACTGATTTACTGTATTTTAAACAAGTTATAGATATTGACTTCACAACCACTCATTGTATTTTACAATGCACTGTACACACAGCATACCAAAGCAGTTCTTCATGGCTGTCACTATAGTGTCCAGTTTGGCCGAGGCTTGCTTGGGCCAGATTGAATCTACACTAAATGTCTGGACCCAATGAAACGGAGTGTGTTTCCTCCAATAAACAGAATGGATGTGATTGCATCCGTCCAGCATCATCATCACATCTGTTTGTGTGCTTTGTAGTCTTCTTTTGCTAATCTGCATTCAGACCCAACCCAAATTCCCACATCCGTCATTTTAGGATTGAATTTCAACGTGAATTGCCATAACAGCCATAACAACTTGTGTAGAGTTTAATTTCTCTATTTGATGGTGGGGGTGGAGGGCTCCACACATGCCATAAAATTCTCATTTTGACTGGCACAGGGCACCATGCCATGTTTCTCTGCAGATGTCAGTTTCTGATTTATTTAGTTGAAACGATGAGTAGGGAGAAACATTGTAGCGAAACCACATGGAAAGTCTGTGATGATAAAGTTCAGAAACCTACACGCGGTAGTAATAGTAGCAATATCTTAAACTCCAGCACTGCATTAAAAAGTGCAACTGGTTGTACTGATGCAGTCTTGCTTTATAAATACCACAAAATTGTATCCAAGAACACTGATTTGACTAACAGATGACTCAGAGGTTAATTGAATCTTGGAGACAGGATTGTAAAACTCTGGACAGCAATCTCAGAGACGGTTATTTTGAAAAATGAATCTACCTGGACTCTGCACTCACACATACTGTATATAGCCAAAGCAGTCGCTTTCCCTGTGGCATTGCTTTGCTACAGCGATGAGCCATGTTTGGCTGTTTTGTTGTCCTCCTTCTCTGTGTTACCTCAGTGGCTACATTTACATGGGCAGTGTTTCTCCAACCAGATTAGATAGGATGATCCGTTAAGAGACATGTGTTTGCACGACCAGAAGATAAATCAGAGTATAGTTTCTTGGAACTTTGGTTGGCACGTTTTGCCGCTTTGTGCAAATAGGTTGTGCCTACCGTGGAGAATCAAATCTGCTGGAAATATAATATAACACAAACAAATTTATCGACAACTATGACTTTGTTCAATTCTTCAACCAGACATGGACCTGAATTTTCAACGGCGACGCTTACAACAACTCTGGCTTTGTTCATCCTTTTAAACATATGCACTAGTTGTTTCAGTCCCTCACAAAACCTTCTCACATCACCTGATGTTTAGCCCACATGGGACAAGAGTGCAGAAAGAAAGCGTTTATTAAAACCACAGAGAACCGAGCAGATGGAAGTTTTTGCTGCCAGTATTTTCCTATTCATGGGATTATTAAAGGTTTACTCCATCCCACTCTATCTGATTGACAGTACCTTCTGATGGGGACGTTCTGTTCTGATTAAGGTGGTTACATGAGGCATTTTGTTCTGATTTGACTATTAATCTATTTATTAGCTGAATACTAGCGCCCATGTAAATGTAGCCAGTGATGTCACTAAAATGAAGGAGGGTGCTGTAATTTTTGATGCAGTGCTAACGTTATGTTCTCAATTGGAAATTCAATTTTATAGATGACTTAGTATTTTCTGCTGACTTTATCACAAGAAGTTTGCTTATTCAGCCGCAACTGGATGTGTTTCACCTGAACAGGTTTATTGCATTAGCTGAACCTAACTGAATGCAGATCCACTGCTTTAAGTGGTTGCCCTTTTGTTGGTCTTGCCTTTTGTTTTGACACTGGTATTTGCTCTATGGTCCGTCAGTGTTACTCAAACAAAACATTTCCCTGGCAAATGGAAAAGGTTATACCCAAGCCATATGTCTGCTCCTAAAGTCTGTGTGGGTTGTGTGCCATGGCTTAAATCACTAGGCTGATTGTTTATTTTGAGAATCTTTTTAGAGTGAGGGCATTGGCCTGTGTCAGAGAACGTTAACCTTGGCTGTTCATATTTTCAGCGGCAAAGACCCTGCAGATCTTTAACATTGAGATGAAGAGCAAGATGAAGGCTCACACGATGACAGATGACGTGACCTTCTGGAAGTGGATCTCCCTCAACACTGTTGCCCTGGTCACAGACAACGCAGTCTACCATTGGAGCATGGAGGGTGACTCTCAGCCAATCAAAGTCTTTGACCGTCACTCCAGCCTGGCAGGCTGCCAGATCATCAACTACCGCACTGATGCCAAGCAGAAGTGGTTGCTGCTTATTGGAATTTCAGCACAGGTGAATTAGCAGTGTGTTTGAAAGCTGCTTCAGCCTGATAAGTGTTCATTGTGACTAAATATATTTACAGAAACAGTAATATTGACTCACTTTTAGCATAGAGCTGTTCTACTGCAAAAATAGCAGTACCACCAGTAGAACATTTTAACCGTAAGGTGTAATACAGAAACGTGTGGTGGGCAACTGTGTGCAATAAAACATTAAACTTAAGTAGTTGTGTTATGCTGATAGCAGAGGTGTTAAAGAAAATAACTGCAAAAAAATTCAGTATGACAATGAAACGCAGAATGTTTTGGCTTTCGTTCTAACCTGAGGTTTTTTTCTCATGTTCAGCAAAATCGTGTCGTCGGAGCCATGCAGTTGTACTCTGTGGACAGAAAGGTGTCTCAGCCTATTGAGGGGCATGCCGCCGGCTTTGCACAGTTCAAGATGGAGGGCAACACAGAGGAGTCAACTCTGTTCTGCTTCGCTGTGCGAGGACAGGCAGGAGGAAAAGTAGGATTTGCTGGAACTGCAACATTTTTAAAAAAAAAACAGAGATCCTCTTAGCCTCACTTTATCTTCTTCTGTCTTATTGTCTTTTTGCTTTAGCTCCATATCATTGAAGTGGGGACTCCGCCAACAGGGAACCAGCCATTTCCAAAGAAAGCTGTGGATGTTTTCTTTCCTCCAGAAGCACAGAATGACTTTCCTGTAGCCATGCAGGTAAAGAACCCATGTTTGAGGAGACATCTAGAGCCTCCGTTTTTTTTAGTCAATATCTCTAGTGGTTCTCACTATGTCATCTCTGCTTATAATATTCTTTGTCGAGGAGTTTTATCTAAAACGAAAAATGACTTTGCTGTTGACAGGTTTTATTTAGGTGCTGTTACAAATATTTAACTGGTACTTCTCAACAGTAATGTTTAATTGTTTACTGATTATTCACCCTTTGTTGGCCTTCTGATGGGTCTGGTGACCAAACCCCAGAGGAATCATAAGCAGGAGTTCCAATGCTAAGTCTTCAGATTTTTAACGTTTTCTATAGGAATGGGCCCCCACACAGCTATCGGGTTTGTCAAATCAAGCAACAGTAACGCGAAGATGGGACTTGCCAAAGGGTAGGAACCCTTTGGTTTGGTTTGTGGTCAGCAGAGCAATCAGAAAGCCAACAGAGAGTCAATTGCAACTTTTGAACAAGCCATTCTTAAGTGCCACTTACTGTGGCATACCAGACTATAGCAGTATAGCAGCATTTTAGAAATTAGCTTTTTGTTTATCTTTTACATTTCATAATCAAAAGTATCTTTCTGTGCATTTAGATCAGTTCCAAGCAAGATGTAGTCTTTCTCATCACCAAATATGGCTACATCCACCTGTATGACCTGGAGACTGGAACTTGCATCTACATGAACAGGATCAGCGGGGAGACCATTTTTGTCACTGCCCCCCATGAGCCAACTGCTGGTATCATTGGAGTCAACAGGAAAGGACAGGTAAACCTAATGGCACTAATGTAATGTAGCAGAGTGAAATTTGTGTGTAATTCATCTTAATGTATCAAAGCAGGAACCTCATGTTAAACATGAAATTGAATAGTACACTGACATTGGACACAGGCCCATACACAGATACAAAGCTATAGTGTGGGGTATTAGTTTGAAGTGAATGCCAGTGCCAGACTCTTGTCTAATGTTCGTCTGTTCTTGCCGGCAATTGTTGGTGATTCACCTTCCCTCTGGTGTGTCAGCCCTTTTGTACAGCCGCGTGGGTCCTTGAGTATGACCTTGACTGTGGAAATCTCTGTGAAAATATCAGGCTGTGGCAGCATCTTTGGTGTCAGGCAACATGTGACAGTCACAGCAGGAGGCCTAAGCTTGGCCAGACAGACTACACTGTCTAATCCTGTTATTGCTCTTGGCCCTCACCTGCAGGTGTGCCAGGCACAGCTCAGTGCACACTCAAATTTAACACTACACGACACCATGAGGTAATCCTTGCATGTAATTTAGGAACAAGACAAGTACAGATCTTAACATGTAATTCACTTAAATCTATTTTTAAATTTGGTCTCAAATCTAATTTCAGTGTCAGTTACATGTTCAGTGTAGTAGTGTTTGTGGTGCCCAGTGCAAGAAGAATGATTGTTGGTGTTCTGGATACAAAATTATTCATTCTGGATGTTTATATTATTTCATATCTTGGCCACTTTAAATTCTGGATTCTGATTGGTTGGAAGGTAGTGTTGAACAGTTTATAAAGAATGAATTGAAACTCAAAATCAACACATTAATAACGCGTTTTTGGACAATGGCAATGAATGCACGCGTCTTCTGTTACTATAACCGCGTCCCAAACCACAGGAATGTGCCTGAAGTGCTGTGTATCAAGCACACAGCTGAGAGCAGAGTTATTGGCACAGCAGATAGCTTTTTAAGTGTCTGAGATGAGTAATAAAAACTTGGAAAAATATCCTATCCAGGTACATTTAAAACAGATTTTATTCATTTGTGTTGATCGCAAATTAACAATGCAAATCGTGATTAATCGCAATTAAACCTTTTACTCTATTGACATCCCTAACTGAAACCACAATCTAGCTAAGTCAATTTCTTAATGAATGTAAGAACATACTAATTGAAGTTTATTTACAGAGACGCCCCAGGATACATATCGTATTGTCCAGATGCAATGGAACATGCTTGCACTGTACGGGCCATAGCAAAAAAAATTAAAAATATAAAATAAAAAATCTCATCATTCTTATATTTGTCCCATTCACACTGTCAAAATAATCACAGTATAGTTGTTGTTACGTACTGCCGTACATACTACTGCTCAACCCCACTGGAAGGCTAACTTGGACACTCTTGAGGTTATGTCTAGAAGTATTAAACTTAAAGTAAAAACAGCAACAGCTGAGTCTCAGCTAAAAAGCTTGTAGCTATTATTGTTGCTGGGTATCCCTTATGTTGTTTTTTTTTAAATAAACTGATGATGTGGACACTACACTGTTTTCCCTTAAGGGATAAAACAATTTGATATCCTCTAAGCATATAATAACGCATTTTGCTCTTCCAGGTGTTGTCCGTGTGCGTTGAGGAGGAAAACATCATTCCCTACATCACCAATGTACTCCAGAACCCAGACCTGGCTCTCCGCATGGCCGTACGCAACAACCTTGCAGGGGCTGAGGAGCTGTTTGCCCGCAAGTTCAACACACTCTTTGCAGCAGGGAATTACTCAGAAGCTGCCAAGGTGGCAGCCAATGCACCCAAGGTACTGCCAGTGTGCCACCGTGCACTCAGACTGTTAAGACTAAGCAGATTTTTGTAGCTTAACATAACAATAAACTCCAAAGAATATATGTTGAAAATGCTTAGGTTTTCCAACTAAAATAGTTTAAAAGCATTGGGATGCAAACGTCACTAAAGGAAATTTATAAAACCACCACTGATTTCATTTTTTCAGGGTATCCTGCGGACCCCAGACACCATCCGAAGGTTCCAGAGTGTTCCAGCTCAACCGGGCCAGACGTCTCCTTTGCTCCAGTACTTTGGCATCTTGCTGGACCAGGGCCAGCTTAATAAGTTTGAGTCTCTGGAGCTGTGCAGGCCTGTCCTCCAGCAGGGTCGCAAGCAGCTGCTGGAGAAATGGCTGAAAGAGGACAAGGTATGTCCACTGGTTGGTTTTCATAACATTTAGAGAAACAGAGTTTGTCTTGCCTGCTGGAGCATTTTTCAAAACTTGAAAAGCAGTGATGCCTTCATCCTTTCGGTGCTTTCCATTTGTTGAAACATATAATCAGTGCTGATATTTATGTGTTAGTGCTAGTTTGGTTTGAAAAGGCTTTCTGATTCATTCCTGGATCCTAAATTGATTTGTCTTGGACTTATCTGAATTTACAGCTGGAGTGTTCTGAGGAGCTTGGAGACTTGGTGAAGTCTGTAGATCCGACTCTCGCCCTCAGTGTCTACCTCAGAGCCAACGTCCCCAATAAGGTCATTCAGTGCTTTGCAGAGACTGGCCAGTTCCAGAAGATTGTCCTCTATGCCAAGAAGGTTTGTGATGACAGATTTTGTGACTGTGCATTTATCTTTTTTTTGAGAAAATTTGAAGTGATTGCTGGCTGTAAGCAGTTTTCCACTGTTGTCAAAATTTAGTTCTTTTATTGATAGACTACACCTCATATGAAGGACTGTTAAAATTGAAGACCTCTCATCCCTTCAGGTGGGCTACACTCCAGACTGGATCTTTTTGCTGAGGAACGTAATGCGGATCAGTCCAGAGCAGGGCCTTCAGTTCTCCCAGATGCTGGTTCAGGATGAAGAGCCACTGGCTGACATTACACAGGTAAAAACACTTCTTATTTGCACCACTTGTAGTCGTGGTACTCTAAAGTTTAGAAAAATGACCATAAGATTGCAAATTCAGTATTTGCAAGTATTCTACAATGGCTGCTGCTCTACAGTGAATAATTTAAACACAAACTGAGAGCTTGACATCTGTTTTTTTTCCTATATTTGTTTCTCCAGATTGTTGATGTGTTCATGGAGTACAACCTGATCCAGCAGTGCACATCCTTCCTACTAGATGCCCTGAAGAACAACAGACCAATGGAAGGACCACTGCAGACACGTCTGCTGGAAATGAATTTGGTCCATGCACCACAGGTACATAAACGTCTGTGTATTTCATTTTAACCCATGTTAACATAACACTAAACCTTTAGCTGGCTTTCTTTGTTTCTTATCTCTTTCCCTTTTTCTTTTTTTTTTATTTAACCAAACATTTCATCCTAAAACGTCCTGTTAACAAAGCTTCACACTGTTTGAAATGTTTCTCTCCCTGTGTTCTGTCTTGCAGGTTGCAGATGCCATCCTTGGCAATCAGATGTTCACCCACTATGATCGTGCTCATGTAGCACAGCTGTGTGAGAAGGCCGGTCTCCTGCAGAGGGCACTGGAGCACTATACTGACCTGTATGACATTAAACGTGCTGTGGTGCACACACACCTTCTCAACCCAGAGGTACAATACATATCTTGTAATTATAGTGACAAACACAATTGTAATGTAATTTGTCCAGTATGGTCTAATGTATTCTGATGTTTTGGTTTGTGATGCCCATTGCAATTTTTTGTATTTGTCCTTGCAGTGGCTGGTGAATTTCTTTGGCTCCCTCTCTGTGGAGGACTCTCTTGAGTGTCTGAGAGCCATGTTGTCTGCCAACATCCGTCAGAACCTGCAGATCTGTGTTCAGGTTGCTTCCAAGTACCATGAACAGCTTAGCACTCAGTCCCTCACTGAACTTTTTGAGTCATTCAAGAGCTTCGAGGGTATGTTTGGAATATACCAAGTTCTCAGATCAGTCTTTTCTGTTTCATTTGAGTTTTAAAAGATGATTTCTGTTAATTGTTCTCTTCATTTTGCCCTTTTTGTCTTTTAGGATTGTTCTATTTCTTGGGCTCAATTGTGAACTTCAGCCAGGATCCAGAGGTTCACTTCAAATACATCCAGGCTGCCTGCAAAACAGGCCAAATCAAAGAGGTGGAGAGAATCTGCAGAGAAAGTAATTGTTACGACCCTGAACGTGTGAAGAATTTCCTCAAGGTCAGAAATGTACAGTGCTGAATAAATAGTTATCTTTTTATTTAGTGTGAAATTTAGCCACTAATGTTTTCAATATTCTCTCTTTCAACAGGAAGCCAAGCTTACTGACCAGCTGCCTTTAATCATTGTTTGTGACCGCTTTGATTTTGTCCACGATCTGGTCCTGTACCTGTACCGTAACAGCCTGCAGAAATATATTGAGATCTACGTGCAAAAGGTATATAAGAGTATATAATCAATAATATAATAGAAATTACACATTCTTTTTAATCTGTGGTTTATTGAATCATAAACCTTGATTGACTGGAAAGTGTCTTGGAGATTGTTTAGTTTGTTCCATTTCCTCCATCCATCTTGACATTTTTACTGTCTCACTTCTCAAGAAGACACTTGGTTGACTCCTTACTCAAGATAAACAGTGGTTGAATGGAAGCATGTCATAATTTCATGATCATTCATTCCAGGTGAACCCAAGTCGCCTGCCGGTAGTCATTGGAGGGTTACTTGATGTGGACTGTGCTGAGGACGTGATTAAGAACCTGATCATGGTGGTGAGAGGACAGTTTTCCACAGATGAACTGGTTGCTGAAGTGGAGAAACGAAATCGGTAAGAACGACATAACTAAACTGCTAAGCAACAAGGGAATGATTTATGCCGTTTTTGAACCTCAAACCAAACTTCTCCAAACCCTCATTATGTCTCTTTCTCCAGACTGAAGTTGTTGCTGCCTTGGTTGGAGGCCCGTATTCATGAAGGTTGTGAGGAGCCTGCAACTCACAACGCTCTGGCTAAGATCTACATCGACAGCAACAACAACCCAGAGC
The DNA here is from genome assembly GCA_030220025.1 of Chelon auratus. NCBI lineage: Eukaryota > Metazoa > Chordata > Actinopteri > Mugiliformes > Mugilidae > Chelon > Chelon auratus. The sequence goes on along the minus strand of JASGAT010369519.1, from coordinate 9,046 downwards.
GCTTCCTGAGGGAGAATCCTTTCTATGACAGCCGTGTGGTGGGCAAGTACTGTGAGAAGAGAGACCCCCACCTGGCCTGTGTGGCTTACGAAAGAGGACAGTGTGACCAGGAACTAATTAATGTGAGTTTAAACTGACATCATGACCTCTTTTTGACCAAAAACGCGCGTCACACAGTCATTTGTAACGTAATAAAATTTCGTCTCCTATGTTATCATTTAGGTATGCAATGAGAACTCACTCTTCAAGAGCCTCTCCCGGTACCTCGTTCGTCGCAAGAACCCTGAGTTGTGGGCAAGTGTGCTGCTGGAGACCAACAACTACAGACGACCACTCATTGATCAGGTACTTCAATCATGCCACATGAGCTCTACCAAAATTATAGACTTCATTTTCACTAAACTCTAAACTGTAATTTAGATGATATTTTTTTCATACATCATGTGTGTTGTCCCTCTCTTCTGCAGGTTGTGCAAACAGCCTTATCAGAGACTCAGGATCCAGAGGAGGTGTCTGTTACAGTCAAGGCCTTCATGACCGCCGACCTTCCCAATGAGCTCATTGAGCTTCTGGAAAAGATTGTGCTGGACAATTCTGTCTTTAGCGAGCACAGGTAAGAAGCGCTTACATCTTCCTCACTGATAAACTGCTTTTATTTTATAAGACAATGAACTGAAAGCATCCTATCTTTGCAGAAACCTCCAGAATCTGCTCATTCTGACAGCCATTAAAGCTGATCGGACACGGGTCATGGAGTACATTAACCGTCTGGACAACTATGACGCCCCAGACATTGCGAACATTGCCATCAGCAATGAGCTGTTTGAGGAGGCCTTTGCTATTTTTCGAAAATTTGATGTCAACACTTCTGCTGTGCAGGTGTGTGGTTTCGTTCTTGTGTTTTAAACGTGTATGCAGTATGAAAGGTTTTTGTGTTGTTGTGTGTTGTTTTGGTCTTGAGCCTAAACATAATTAGGACTCTGTTATTATTTTCTCTTGTCCAGGTTCTGATTGAACACATTGGCAACTTAGACAGAGCTTATGAATTTGCCGAACGCTGCAATGAGCCACCGGTTTGGAGTCAGCTGGCAAAGGCTCAGCTTCAGAAGGGCCTGGTGAAAGAAGCCATCGACTCTTACATCAAGGCTGATGACCCCTCTGCTTACATGGAGGTGGGACAAGCTGCAGCCCAAAGCGGTAAGATGATACATCACTTTATTTGTTGCTTAGATGTAAAGAACATAATTATTATTTTACTTAATGAATTCAGCTTAATGGCGTTTTTGTTGATTGGTGTGTTCAAGACTGATGGGAGTTAGTTGTTGTGTGCAGGTAACTGGGAGGATCTGGTGAAGTTTCTGCAGATGGCCCGTAAGAAGGCTCGTGAGTCGTACGTTGAAACAGAGTTGATCTTTGCCCTGGCCAAGACTAACCGCCTGGCAGAGCTGGAAGAGTTCATCAACGGACCCAATAACGCTCACATTCAGCAGGTACATCCCAGGAAGTACATAGACGTGCAGCCGACACTCGCATACACACTGGTTACCATATCATTCTCCTCCTTCTGTTTACAGTTGCTACACAGCTGTTCTTTTTCTGTTCATCTTCCCTCAGGTGGGCGATCGTTGCTATGACGACAAGATGTACGAGGCAGCCAAACTGCTTTACAACAACGTGTCCAACTTTGGCCGTCTGGCCTCCACTCTGGTGCACCTGGGAGAATACCAGGCAGCCGTGGATGGAGCCCGCAAGGCCAACAGCACCCGCACCTGGAAGGAGGTGAGGAATGACCTGTTTGATCTGGAGTCATTACTGACATCTAAATGTTTTATAACATATAAAGAGTTAATTAATTCAATCTACTTTTCTACGTCTCTTCTTCTCTGTCTGATGCCAGGCTATCCGCTAGTAAAGAAAAAAATCCAGAAAAGGTGTACTGTCCATTCACCTGGCGTTGATCTTTTTGATCCTCTGCTCTCTTCCAGGTGTGTTTCGCTTGTGTAGATGGGAAGGAGTTCCGTCTCGCCCAAATGTGTGGCCTGCATATTGTCGTCCACGCCGATGAACTAGAGGAGCTTATCAACTACTATCAGGTATACATGGGGCCAGTGCGAAACAAACTTAATTATAATTCTAAGAACACTTCCAGGAATCAGCCATATAAATAAGAATTAACACCAAGTTTTCATCTTGTTATATGATGAAGGGTCTTTTTTTGTTTGTTTAATTGTGTCTTGTAAACCCATGGTGACTAGGCATTTTTAAATGTACAACACACAAGTGGTCATATATCATAGAACACACAGAACAGTTCAGTTGCACGTTGCACATCTGGCACCTAAATAATAAAATTCCCCTTTATGCCAGTGAATCTTAAGTATATGCAAATACATGCGAAATGTTGTTGGTACTGATTCAAAAGCTCCAACCATTCCACATCCTGTTTTCTCTCCTCTTAAATGAAGATTGGTAAAGATTTTGGTCGGTGTCATTAAGTCTGCCTGTATCCCTCAGGACCGTGGTTACTTTGAGGAGCTGATCACCATGCTGGAGGCTGCCCTGGGCCTGGAGCGCGCTCACATGGGTATGTTCACAGAGCTGGCTATTCTCTACTCCAAATTCAAACCTCAGAAGATGAGGGAACACCTGGAGCTCTTCTGGTCCCGCGTTAACATTCCAAAGGTAGGAGACAGATTTATTATCAACTTTGCAGTGAGTGACAACTGTTAAATTTGAACCAGCCATACAGAGCTCTCTCTACACAGGCCGTAAAACATAGGTTTGTGAACTAATCTGTGTTTGTGTGGGTCAGGTTCTCAGGGCAGCCGAGCAGGCCCACCTCTGGGCAGAGCTTGTATTCCTCTATGACAAGTACGAGGAGTATGACAATGCCATCATCACCATGATGAACCACCCAGCTGATGCCTGGAAGGAGGGCCAGTTCAAAGACATTGTTACCAAGGTAAAAAAAAAAAAAAAGAAAAGAAAGAAACATCATAACTCTGTATGTAACAGTTGTAATTCTTTCCCATTTTTGAGGTAAAAAACATTTGTAGATACTAAGTTGAATAAATGTGGTTTCTCATTGTAGGTGGCCAATGTGGAGCTGTACTACAAGGCCGTCCACTTTTATCTGGAGTTCAAACCGTTGTTACTGAACGACCTGCTCATTGTCCTCTCTCCAAGACTGGACCACACACGTGCTGTCAACTTCTTCAGCAAGGTCTCGCTTCATTATTATTAGTAATTATATAGCTTCAAATTAAAGTCTGAATGCTACTGTGGCTCATCTGGTTTAAGTTATGAGTGACAGTTTGACAATGACACTGATGGTTCTTTGTTCAGGTCAAACAGCTCCCTCTGGTTAAACCTTACCTAAGGTCTGTCCAGAACCACAACAACAAGTCTGTTAATGAAGCACTCAACAACCTCTTCATCATTGAGGAAGACTATGCGGTATGATTTGACGATATTTCAATACAATATGTGTTCTCCAGCAGAATAAATCATTTTCTGCCCTAACTAATTATCCCCTCTCTCTCTGTCTCTCTCTCTCTCTTATGTAGGCTTTGCGCACTTCCATCGATGCTTATGACAACTTTGACAACATCTCACTGGCCCAGGGCCTGGAGAAGCACGAGCTGATCGAATTTAGGAGGATTGCAGCCTACCTTTTCAAGGGCAACAACCGCTGGAAACAGAGCGTTGAGCTCTGCAAGAAGGACAAGCTCTACAAGGTGCGTGGCCACTCAACTACTTTCAACCTGAAATGTAAAATGGCGTGGTCTGTTCCCTTTAGTCGGTTTTGACCTATAACGTGTGTTCCTCTCTACAGGATGCCATGCAGTATGCATCAGAGTCCAAAGACACTGAGCTGGCAGAGGAGCTCCTGGCCTGGTTCTTGATGGAAGACAAGAAGGAGTGTTTTGCCGCCTGCTTATTCACCTGCTACGACCTGCTGCGGCCCGATGTGGTGCTGGAGACCGCCTGGCGACACAACATCATGGACTTCTCCATGCCATACTTCATCCAGGTCATGAGGGAGTATCTCAGTAAGGTGGGTAACCAGTGTGAGTGGTGTATCAGGACAAACTAGATGGCTTTGTTAGAAAGGTAAAGAGAGGTACGTTTTACAGATCTAAGGTAACTACAATAAAATAATGTCATTATTAGAATAGGAACGGGAAACATAAGCTACGTATTCACTATTGACTCTTCTCCTGCTGTTAAGACTTGTGAAATAGTATTTGCAAACTTTTACCATCTATCCTGTACTGATGTCAGTCAGAGGGGTGGATCACAGGAAGAGACCTTAAAATGCTCAGGATTCCATGACCTAAAAAAACAGTGGCAGCTACAAAAATTTGTTTGCAAATACTATTTGACAATACCACGGCTTCACACGATCCCTACCCTGTCAAAAACAAAGCCCCTCAGTACTGCCAGTTCTTTCCTCCATTCATGCTCATCTTCCTACGCTTCTGTCAGCCATCACCGGTGTTTTCCTTTTCATTTGGGTTTCCATCCATTTGAGCTACTTTTCCATACAAATGTGTTGCAGAGGAGATTCACATCTGCTGTGTCGCTCATCATGCCATTTGTCTCTGTTACATGGCGGATGATACAACCCACCCGTTGTTTGAGTGAAGACTTTAGTTCATTTGTTTGCTGAACTTGGACCGCAGCATCAATTTAATTTTTAATTTGAAATCCAATAAGCTGTTGGTTGCACAGCATTATTGTAAAATAAGGAATCATTAGTATAATGACAATAAATCATTTGAAGTATCTGTATTACATATTTATCAGTGTATATTATTTAATTTGCAGTAGCCCCCATTAGTCAGCATCAGGATTTTACTTTTTACACCAGTGGAAGAAACCAAAATCTCAAGTCTGCATTTGTATCAAAAGTGGCATTAATTACCCGCATCATCTTAGGAATTTTGTGTTTCTTCTTTAAGTGACAAGTCCTCTGTTTTGCTCTTTTCTCTCTGTCAAAATTCTATTTTGGGAGACTCCCATTTGTTTTTTCCTCCTTAAGTTGCCTCTCTGAATTTCCTTTCCAGGTTGATGCGATAAAGGAAAAGGTGAAAGTCGAATCCATTTTCTAATCATTCTTTTTGACCCCTCTCCCCTGTCCTGTAGCCTGTAGTTTGGAGGAGTAAACTTAGCAGAAGCTGCATGTCCCCCTCTCTCCCCTCTCCGTGTCACTCTGCTGCTTCTGACTGTACATTCCACATCTCCACTAGACCACCCACCAACAACCCATGTGAAACCAGAGCGTGGCTCTTCTTAACCATCTCTCCGGGCCCTGCTTGGTTTGCTGGTGTCAGTGCCTCAGAAACAAGTAATTGAATTGCACTAGCACACAACTCTTAGCAAGAGGAGGCGTGAAAACCCTTTTGGCAGGTTTTGCCATAAGCCACTAAGGATTGTGTAACCAATGGCTTCTAAAATTTAATATGCAAGATACTAGTCCTTTTTTTTTTTTTTTTATACCTCTTGGAGCTTAACTCCTGGCACTTAAATGCAGGGAAAATCTGCTAATGAGGTCACTTTCTAATTTGTCTTTTCACAAGCCTCTTTTAAACCTGCATTAACAGATTTTTACTCAAGATCAGCTGATAACACCCTTGACATTTTAATCGGTGGTGGTTGGTGAACCACAGTAAACCACAACCACGTAAATGCCCATGGATCTGAGGGTAACGGCAGAGTTCACACTTCTCTGTGGGTTTGCCACTATGAGAATGTGCAACTTTGCCACTTAGGCCAGCATACCAATCATCTGTCCTTGGCTGTGGGAGAAGAGTGCCGCTCTGGGGTCAGGTCCTTTTCTCAAAGACATGTAGATGAATTCTAATATAAAACTCTCTTGTAACACCGCTCAGCTGCAGTCTACTGCTAGCCATTGTCCTGACTTTATTGATCACAGCATCAGGAAGTTTTCACCTTGTAGATACAGTGACGGTTTATTGAGGTGGGTTAAGACAAAAAGAACGAATGATTATTAATAATATATTTCTATCAGGTGAAGGTGAGGACTTTAGATTTCTGTATGTATTTGGTGGTGTGCTAGCAAAGACTGCAGCTAAGTGTAAGACCTAATTCCAGTAACAGAGGAGCCACTTTATTATTCTTTCAGAGACCTTTCTATTCTCTCTCTCAGTGTCTGTCTGTACTGCTCAGTTTATCTCAATTCTATAGAAGAGCACAGGTGATAAAAACCACAAACATTAGGAACAAGCATTTTGAGACGGCTGTGTTTATTAAAGAGTTTATTATTTCCCGTTGTATAGCAACAAACAACAAGTGCATGAGGGCAAGTAATATGTAGTTGACATTGACAGTTCTTTGGGGATATAATTCATGTAGAACGACAAGCATGCACTCCCCCCTTCCCCCGGTAGCATCAGCAGCACTCAGGCCAGGCTAGGAGACATCGTGGTTGGCTGTGCCTGCTTCTGGAAATCTTGAACTGGCTGTACAAAAGCATCCCCTCCACCCTCGCTCACACTCCCTCCACTACGGCTCTCTGCTTCTGCCTTTCTTTCTCGTGCACCTTTCAAGAAGAAAATAACTAAACTGCCGCTTCAGCATGTCTCTCTCAACCCTTCTCAAACGAAACAACAAGCCCGTCTTTCTTGAAACAGCCTGCTTTACTAGATTGACTGGTGTAGTAGTGAACTAGATGGTATGTAGAGAACTGAACCCAAAAGCCACCGTAAAAGGTGATCCTTTAGCACTGTTTTAAACACCCTTGACACTGCAAAGGGTAATATCTGAAGCTTTTTGCCTGCTTCTTCTGTCTTTTGTCCTTTTCCTGTCGTTGTCTTTTCTCCGAGCTGCTCAGCAGACACTAAAGCACCAACCAAAAACCAGGAGACAGCTTTAGCAGCTTGATTCTTTAAGCTTTTACACTCAAGCAGTGACTTCATTTATGCCCATGTGTGATGACCAGCTGCTTCCCTCTCTAAACAGATACACTATAACACATCATTGGTGAATGTGACTTTTTTTTGTTGTTTTCTACAGTGTTGCTGACAAACCTAATGAGACAATAGATGTTGGTGCAAGCATATTTGTTAGTATATTTGATAGTTTGAACTACAGTTAATAAGCATGTGTAATTGATAACAATTCAGCCTGTGTGATATGCTCCAGGTTTGGAGACATGATTTTTATCAACTACAGATGTAGAAAATGACCTTTTCTTTCTGACAGGCTTTAAACCATGTGGTTAGTGCATTACTGAATAATGAGTAGGCTAATAAAACTTGTTGGTGTGCTCATCTGTTTGTGACTAATGTTCAGAACAGTTTGGTCTTGTGCCAACTGTAATGAGAAAGAAAAGCATTTCTTTATAAGTCTGTTGGCACTGGTGAGGGGTTGGTTCTCTACATACTCGTAGGTGTTTTGGGTGGCTGGATGGTGGGACCATTATTTCCCAGTAGCAGCTTGTCTTTGTCTCCCTCCTTAATCCCTGATTCTTTCCACAAATGCGTGGATATCTATGTAACAGGCTTCATAGACTAGCCACCAACTCTCTAGTTGTAGTTCCTCCTTTCGGCCCATAGAGGGCCCCCCAACACATTAGCGAGGCCTGCCTCCTGCAGCCTGTTTTTATTTAAATCTGGACTGTATTCGTCTTCGCCTGTCAGGAATGGTCCCATCCGTCAGCCAGTGAAATAACCCCGAGGTCAGTTTTTTTTACAAAACCTGGCGTCTCAGCCCTTGCTCTTCAAGAGCCCCACCGCCTGCTTTTTAACCGATGTCTGACACGGTGTCTGTTGTCTTGTTTTCCACACACAGGTGGACAAACTTGAAGCCTCTGAGTCTCTGAGGAAACAGGAGGAGCAGGCGACAGAGTCTCAACCCATTGTTTACGGTAAAAAGATGATTTGCATGTTGCTTAACACATTTAAAGGGAACCGCAAGAATAAATTCGACCATATGAATTTAGCGGAGCTGTTTCTGATGAGTTATTTTTTGCCATTGTTATTGCAGGCACACCCCAGCTCATGCTCACAGCAGGGCCCAACGTGGCCGTGCCTCCTCAGCAGGCCTACGGCTACGGCTACACAGCAGCACCCGGCTACAGCCAGCCGCCGCAGCCCAGCTTCGGTTATGGCATGTGAACACCCCCACAGCCCCCGACCCCCACCACAAATTGACCCAACACCTTCCTTCCATCTGTCCTCCTCTCTTTGTGTTCCTCACCAGCTTCCCATGGTCTTCTACTCACAACAGGGGCCACAAGCAAGCAACAGCCCACTCTCATTTTGAATACTATTTTTTTATTATGTTGTCCTGTTACAAGAGAACACAGTTAACCGCATCGAAGGACTTTTATTTGTATTGTTTGAAAGAAATTGGACCACAAGTTTGTTTTTGAACATTCCATATTTATGACTGCTTATTTAGATTATTTTGTGTTTATGTTAATGTCATGTTTTTTTTATTGGTTTGTGCAGAAGTGGACTTGTTACAGCTCAGCAATGAACCTTTGAAGTAGGTGGAGGAGCATTGGATTTTGCACTCATGAAGAAATTAATGTAGAGAAGCTATTACTTTTGATGTACTGAACATGTGAACAGCTTACATTGTCTTGTTTGTCTGTATAATGCATTTCATCATTGTATATTCTGAGAAAAAAAAGGTTACATATAATATTGAACATATATTGCCATTTCAATGGCTATAGCTAGCAACACTAAGTAATGATAGTATATTCTGCACAGGCGTGTAGCTTTATGGAGTTTTAAATGCATACAGACGTATGTCACTGAGTGACTGAGGGTGTGTTTGTGTGTGAGTGTGACCTGAAGGTCAAAATAAGAATTTTAACCCCTCCTCCCTCCTTCAGCCTGTACTGGGCTGTTCAATCCACCGTCCTAGATATTAGCTCTCTTTCATTGGCTCCATGTATTTAGGTGACCTCTTGTGCCGTGTACAGTGCTTGTTTGAGACTGTATCTGTGTATGTGCAAGGACGGGACCACGGCTACCAAACCCCAGGCCCCTTAACCGTACCGTGTGTGTGT
>JASGAT010369516.1:0-11303 GCA_030220025.1 Chelon auratus | reverse complement strand
CGATTTCCACACATACCATGGAAAGAAGACCAGGCGCCGAATGCTTCATTCTGAAGTTTTCATCCGCAAATGGACCTCTGTAGATGCTGCAGATCCCGGTTCCGTCCCCCTGAGCACGAGACGCACAGCACACATGGTAAGACGGAGCTCAGCTAAAAACGCAAACTCAGAAGAGTGAACTACTTTGTCAAAAACTTCACGCACCTCTTGCAAAACAACAGGGCATCATTCCAACAAAACAATACACACAGCTATCACAGAGAGCGTCAAATAAACACTAATGTGATGTGACTTACATATTTTACATAGTTTGTAGCGAAACCAATATGTATGAACATGAGTGAGACTAAATGGTAATCAGGGTGTTGCCTGCAAGGCCAGTGTTTCTGGATAAACAACGTGCGTCTTCAGAGATTTGCACGACTTTGATTTAGACTGACATCTGCATAATAAACAATAGAACTGTGCTTAGAGTCAAGCAGTTAAAATTTCATTCATGCAGTTCATTTTTTTGTGTGTGTAAAAAGAGCAAACACTGCAAAAAAAAAAAAGAAAAGAAAAAAAAAGAAAAAATGTTTAGGTTTACTGTAATTCACCAGATAACCAACAGAGGGGGCAAGAAAAAAAGCTGTATCCTCCTCTTGCTGCTCCTGCTGGCTTCAAATGGCGAGATTTGTGTGCTTTAAAGCTTTGTGAAGTGCGCCAGAAGAGCTGCAGCGTCATGACGACGGAGCTCCTGCAGCAGCAAAGTGCACAGCACAGCCGCCTTTTGAGCATTAATGTTTGTTGCCACGGTGTCGTATATGTATACGACTCTGAACGCTCTCACAGTTCCAAGCGTGACCTTTGTCTGAGCCATTTTGCACCATCGCCAACAACAAGACAGAAGAGGAGGAAATCATTGTACTCACATTTACAAAGTCTCCTCCTTGTATCATGAAGTCTTTTATCACTCTGTTTATCAACAGGGAGGAAAAAACAGGTCAGTGAGTCAGTTTGTCTGACGTGAAAGCTCACCTGTGTTAACAAACATAGACAGGTATACTGCTAAGACGTGCCGGCAGCGCCTAAAGGAAGTGTATGTATTCTACATGGTGCCTATGTGTTATGAAACACACAACAAATACCACAACACCCCTGTGGATGAACTTCTTGTAGCACTGCAGACCCGCAAAACAAGCCGACAACTGGACTTGTAGGCTTCATCCAAGTCGCTTCTCCAGTTTTAAATGGGTCGTGTCTGTAATGACCAGACACAACGGATGATTACAACTGATGAGGCTACTTGGATAAGCGGCAGAAAGTCCTGCTGACCTAGTTTCAGCTTTGTTTTATGGATATATCATGTGTGCACTTTGGACACAGACTGGGAAAGTGCATTCACTCCAAAACAACAGTGCAGATTTCCTTTCCTCGTAGGGCACAATAAAGTCTCCATCCTGGAAATCACTGACGGACATAGCTTGTACCCCGGGTGGCATCGTTTCATCCGGTGTCAGAGTGCTTCTGCTGCTGTTCATGTTAAGAAACACGGTGATCGGTTTTACTGGACTCCTTCCAGATTACTTAGATTAGGTTTATTACCCACATCAAATTGTCAGCGATGCAAATATGAGGAAGGGAATTTAGTTTATGTTTTAAGGTCGCATGACAAAGTCCAACAATTCAGCTCTGACAGGACAGGACAAACATGTCAAAGGTTATGTCCAAACCAGTATTATGATTGGTTGATAAATACCTATCAGGGGGTGGAAAACATAAGTGGTGCCCAACTGGGTAGACTGGATGTATGAAGCAAAGTGGGGCAAATATTTAAATTTCTTAAAGGGCTCCTGAAAGGGGTTATATAGTGGCCTGTGCTCCTTCTTTATATTTTTGAATGTATTTCATTTTATTAACTGTAGTAGCTGTACATGAAGGAGCACAGCAATGGATGCTGGCAACCAGAGAGAGATCAGCACGGAGGGTGATGGTTTGGCGGATGGTTTATTAATTAAGAGATGAGATAACACCAGAAACACCTGAGGCGCAGTGTTGACGTACCTGTGGAACGTGCAGCCTTTGAATCCGATAGGGACGCCGTCCTTCCTGAGGGGCAGAAGTTAGAGATCAAAATCATGTTAGCCGTAACCCCAAAGCAGGTTGGACCGCATTTTTTTTGCCACCAGAGGGTTTTTATGATCAAATGCAACTCAACTGTGGCCTGATGAGGTGTTTCTACAAAAATCCCCACCTGTCATTAGGAAATGAAACAGCCGCTTTCGTAGGTGTTGAAACATCTTGATAAAAAACAAATCCAGTTAACCTCTGTGTCAGCTTTGTTCTTGGCTAGGCAAAGACTCTTTGTATATAAGATAAGATAACATAAGATAGGATTTTAATCACCCCCGTGGGGAAATTAGGGAGTTACGGCGGCAAGGAACAAATATACAAGATACAAGAAATAGAATAAGGCAGACAAATATGTTATGGTACAAAAGATATTTACATCAGGTTTTCAGTGGCTAATCAGAAGTTGAAACAACCAACTTGTGTAAATTGAGGGTTGAGGTGGTAAGGAGGTTAAATATACATATACATCTGCTCTTATTCCTTATTTTTCTTTTTTTTAATATATATATATATATATTTTATGTGTACAGATTGAGATTTTTTTGTGTTTTTGTACAGGAGAGCAAAAGTTACCAGAGTCTAATTCCTTGTACTTGCTCATTCTGATTCTGGATAAACCACAATCCTGGACGACTGAGGACCTTCACAGCCTTACATCTGCTAGCTAGCATGTGAGAGCGGCAATGGCGATCGAGAAAAGTGATGCCGAGATGTTCGTTTCAAGTCAGGGTGGAGACACTCTTCGACACCAACATCTCTCTTTGCACGATAATTGAGTATTGTTAGGGACTTAACCTTTACGGAACTGATCTGCTTCAACAGACTGGTTTAACTGGCGGAGCCTTGGCACACCTCAGCCACAAGAATTTTTAATTTTTTTTGTTTTCCTTGAAATCTACACTGCTGGTTGCCAAAGTCACTGAGGCTTTGATGGGGGCCTTGTGCCAAAACGCATCAGCCTACCATTATTCCGCATACTACGGCAGGTGTTGTTGAGATCTTGACCTTTTCAGATCGCACATGACTTAAAAACGACAGACTGGTTTAACTGGCAGATCTTTGGCACACCTCAGACACAAGCATTTGCTTTCATCTACAGCTTCCACATCGTGTCCAGTTGTGTTGTTGCTGAAAACCTGTGGAAAATGAACTAATTCAGACATATAAATACTAGAAAACACAACTCCTTCGGCTACTTTTACATGCAACTGTGTTGGTTAGTTGTTAGTGTGTTGAAGTCAATTCAGCCCGGATGTAAATGCGTATGCAAAGTAGGAAAGAATAGGGAAAAACAAAACAGTTGTTCTTGCATTTCTAGGAATCTATTTTGTGAGCTCACCTAGGATTAGGCGTGGTCATTGTATAATACTGCTCAGTATGTGCACGCTCATGTGGTAGAGATTTGGCTGTAATTTGGCACACTTGAAGTGTCATATAAAAATAGACTTGATCACTTTTAATCACGTGCGTCAAAACTTCAAGATATCCTCGTCAAGATTGTATTTTGATTGCATTTACTTTCTTTGTTTTAGAAATGAAGCAAAGCCCCGTGTTGCCACTTTTCCTTTTTAATCTTGCTTTTTATCTTGCATCACTCCTGCTACACACCGACACTTCCCTTGTCCTTGTTCTTTGTCTTGCATAAGGCCTGATTAAGTAGGTTTGCGGCCAAGAGAAACCTATTGTGTCCCTTGAGCCTTAACATGATGAAGGGGAAGCCACCGTCGTGTTTTGAGTGTGTGCGGCCTGGTTGATTGGGAAGCAGTGTTCCTGTAGCGTCGAAGAGTACTGCTGAATTACCTGAACTCTCCGGTGCAGAACTGCCTGTAACAGAAGACGAAACTACGTCAGCACATGTGACATTCGTAAAAAAAAAACAAAAAAAACAAAAACAAAACAAAAACATCTATGTATGAACAAACCAACACTCTGAGTAGCCACATAGCTCCTTACCGGAAGTTCTCAGCCGTCTTTGGGACCACATCAGCAAACAGCTCAATCTTCATCCGCCCGACATCCTTATTTGACAGTTGAGAAAGCTCAGGTTACAGTTTGATCACACACATAAAGCAAGACACCAAGACAAACATTTACATTTTAAATGAGGGGTAATTTCACTTCAAGGGTAAAAAACAACCATCACCTGTGAAATGCCAACTCTCACCCCCTGAAGCTAGTGTATCTGACACTGAGAGCTGGACAAACCAGTTACGCCGAGTTCTCAGAACCATCTATCAGTCCTGGTAAAAAATTTTCCTTCCTCTTTGAATAAAAAGACAATTGAGGGCCTTTTTGCAAAACAACAGAAAGATATTTGTCTCAGTCCTGGTACCATTTACTAGAGGTCAAGGCATCGGTAATAGAAACATGCAAATGATGCAGCATTTTGTTGCTCATGAAGTCACCAAAGCTCTTTGTCTTGCCCATGTGTGTTCATGTGTGTGTGCACCGAGGGGCAGGCGAGCGGCTGAAGTGCTGGTGCACAAAGAGCCGTTTGTCCTCGTGTCTTCGCTGTACATCTCTTCCTTCACTGCATGCAAACGATTCACAGACATTTGCCTTTGCGACAATGCCGTGTGCACAGAAATTAAATACAGAAATCGGCTTGGCAGGGAGCAAGCGTCAGCCACGGCCACCTCTGGTTGGAATCCGACGTCTAGGGAAGCGCCAAACAGCAGGTAAGGCCGCCCCTAACATGTCATGTACAAAGACGCGCTTCGGAAAATATGTACCGAGAACTAATTCGTATGTGATGTGGGGCCTTTGTCTGGTACTTGGAACAGGCAAAAACACTGCGAAGAGGATGAGAAAGGGTGTCAAGTGTGTCGACTCTGACCTAAGGTCGAGGTTTCGCTTATCATGCCCGAAAGGTTCAAACTCCAGGAACGCTGCAACAGCTGCACCTGCCGCACCCCTTACTCTGCTGAAGCTAATATTCACCGTGAGAGCAAACAGTTGTACACAGCAAACACACAGAGGCTGCAATATTAACATCACCCGTTTACTAAATCTGCTTAACAGCCAGTTAGTTAAGAACATGGCATAAGAGGTATTTTAGTTAGAGCCGAGGCTTAAACTCGCGTTTCTGGGAAGCAACCTTAGATCTTCAACATTCAACACCAGATGCCAGTTCCTGGGACTCCAGTGTAGCTTGTAAGTGAAGGAGAACAAAACCAGTTTGAGGATGTTGTTTCAACTAACAAGTATTGTTAGTAGCCAGCGTTTGTGTTATCTGGGATACAGGTTACGGGACACTGAATTCTTCGAGGTAGTCACCTCCAGGGCACATGGAAGGTTCATTTGTAGGCTGAGAAGGCGTGTCCCATCAGATGTATGCATTCACAATGACTAGGTGGAGCTATGAAGAGGTGGCTTTAAGAAACTGCTTCACATGACAACAGCCATGTAGTCGCAGATGACAGTGGTGAGGCATCTAACTCGAATTACCGGATAGGAGCTTTGCACACAAGCCTCAACTGAAAACTGCTGGATGAGGACGCCGGGTACAGAGGTACATTTTACAAGTTATCGCCGCAAGCCTTGAATGGAGGACTCTGCATTAGTTGCCGTCGGAGTTGCAAAACGTGAAAATGAAATGTGGAAATTCAGGATGTATGTGCTGTTGAATGCCGCGGGTGTAGGATAGTGTGAAGACAGCTTGAGTGCACAGGACGCGAGAACTGGTTAGACAGGCAACAGCAAGCTCAGACAGAATGACATTTTAAAATGTATTGAAACCTAGATGAAAATAACTGGTCAGTGTTTTTTATTATTATTATTATTATTTTTTTTTTTTTTTTGCCATTTCCTGTTAGGTGGAAAATTGGAAAAAGAACCCAGAGGCACAATTTTGCTCCACACTGGTCATCACCTCGCTCAGCTGAACAAGTAAGTTTATTCACATATATGACGTAAAGAAATATGCCAAAATGTGAGTGTAAACAAAAAAAAAAAAAAAATGGGTGTTTTGCTGCTTTCTAAAAGGTGTCCTCAGAGATTTAAAGGGAGACGTTTCCATTGTAATATAAGCTCTAAAGCACAGTCTCCCTTTGTTGTGAGCCTTGAGCATGCAACAGCTGACAACAACACTGACCAGGAGACGTCATCAGCTTCTACAACAGGGGGACATTTCTGGGAGAGGAGATAAGGGGAAAAGGCGCCAGTTTATCACATGAACGGTTGGCTTTATCAGAATCAAAATACTTTATTAATCCTTCAAGGAAATTGTTTGAATGATTTGGAGCAGTGTTTTTCAACCACTGTGCCGTGGCACACTAGTGTGCCGTGAGAGATCGTCAGGTGTGCCGTGGGAAATTATCCAAATTCACCTAATTGATCTAAAAAAAACATTTTTTGAAAACAAATTAATTATTATCTGTAAATAATATGCCATTGTCAAGTGTCTGTGTGTATATATATATTTTTTATAAAACTTTTTTCTTTGTTTATTTGATTCCTATTCAAGACACTTTGACAAGAATGACTTTATAATCTTAATATAGGCTACAGAGTTTCATTTTTTTTAACATTTTCGGTTGGTGGTGTGCCTTGTGATTTTTCAATGAAACAAAATGTACCTTGTCTCAAAAAAGGTTGAAAAACACTGATTTGGAGGATGATGTGGTTTGTTGTGCTGTTAAGCTGGGGTTGGGTATCGCTACCAAGGTCCCTATTTGATCCATTTGGAGAAGGTTCACTTTCAAAACAAATTCGCTTTATTAAGGAAGAGATTTTCACAAAATTTGTCATTGGTTTAGAATATTTTACCCACGGCTTTTCCTTTTGTCCAGCCGTCATATTCGGTTTCTAGTCTGACGGCGTAAGAGCTTTCTGAATTACATGAACTACTCTTGCTGTGCCAGACTGGTTTTGCATTACTAAGCTTCTCTAATGAGAAGATGCAGGAAATAGAAAAAAAAAAGAAATAAAAAAAATCAATCCTAGGATTTTATGACTCTAATGAATGGATATTGGCTCTTTCAAATAAATTCTGATTAGATTTTTTTTTTTTTTTAAAACCAACTCTATGTTGAACGCTCTGTTATTATAGCCAGGCCCACTAACTAAAATGGGGGATGTCAAAATAAGAGAAGCATGTGTCAGTGCAACACATGGCAGTTCAATGGGACTACAAACCACAGTCTACACAATGAAAGCACAGCAGAATCAACCGCTCTCTTTGAACTTCACAAAGACAAGGCACAGTTCAGGGCTGTCATATTTGAATG
Organism: Chelon auratus; assembly: GCA_030220025.1. Taxonomy (NCBI): domain Eukaryota; kingdom Metazoa; phylum Chordata; class Actinopteri; order Mugiliformes; family Mugilidae; genus Chelon; species Chelon auratus. Next base: position 3,963 of record JASGAT010369516.1, on the reverse strand, counting down.
CATTTGTTTTTACTAGTGTACTTAACAAGCTGGGGAGTAAGCGCATATGATATACTCGTAAAGTGCATTAGAAACTGCGTGGTTTCTAAACTTAGCAAAAAAAAAAATCTAAATCTATCTAAAAGGCCTGTTTTTGTCGTAATTATTATCATTGTGTCTTTCACAGCGTTACCCAGAGGATCAGCGTAGTGAACTCTACCACAGATGCCGCCGGAGTCAATGATTTCTCTGAAATCTGACCACTCTAACAAAATGTTGGCCATTATGGAGCAGTGGGAAAAACCGTCCGACTGTCACATAGACAACACGCACAAGTACTTTTTACTTTTGCTTTTCAAGCTGGGACTGGACGCAGCCGTCTTTCACTTATGCTCCCGCAAATGGCACGCCTACTTTTTGGGCGTGTGCAGTTTGTCCATTGTACTGGTCGACCTGGCGCTGACGCTCCTGATGGGAGCGGTGAGCTTTCTGGGCGCTGAGAAGTCGTTTGTGTCCCCCTGCTTTCTCTTGGCCAATGCCTCAGGGGCATTTGGAGTGCTGCCACTGCCCATGCTGGCCTTGGGTTTTCTGGACTACTGTTTTGAAAGCACCTGCACGACCAGCCACAGAGCCTGGTTCAAAACCTTAAAGAATGCGGTCTTGGCGTTGCTGATGTGGGTCCTCGCTGTTACACACTCCTTCAACTCTGTCGCTGTCGAGCTGATGGAACTGGAGTATGTGACAGGCAAGAGGGCTCTGGTGTGTGAAACACAGCAGTCACCACTGATTACCTACTTTGTTTTGATAACTTTCACCGCAGTTGTTTTTGCATTGTTGCCGTTTTGGTCAAGAATCCCCCGGTGGATGAGAGAGGCCGACCACTTATGCACATCAAGGGAAGAACAAGAGAACAAAAAGAGCGACCTTTCGTTCACTGCACCCCCCTGCAAGGACACAACCAGCTGCAAGGAGGTTTATCAGGGGCCCCGACCACCTCTGTGGTTTAGCCTAACGCTGAGCTTTGCCACCTTCTGGATGCCTTTTCTCATGGTGTCTGTGACCTGTCTGATCCTCGGCTTCGAAGTGCCTGCCTACATCTCCGTCAACCTTCTGTGGCTGGAGTGTGCCAACAGTTTAATGGTGGGCTTGCTGTTCTGGGCACAGAGCAAGACAGAAGGGCCTTACAACCGTCTACCGGAAAACGTGTGCCTATGGCCGGTTTACTGGCATCTGAGCAACGGGACGCAACAGCATCCACTCCAGATAGCCGTGTATAACCCGACAAAAGAGAAGAGAAACACTTACTTCTACGTGTAAGCAGTTTGACTTTCACAAATGGCGATGATAGAAGGCGAATAATGAAAATGAATCAGTGTCAATGAATGGGTTACCGATTACAGGCATGCACTGACTTATGGCTGGACATGGAAACGTAGCTCACGTCTCTCGGGCACCACATGAAGAACCAAAGGAGCCAAACGCTGTCATTTAGAAAAGACTCTGAAATGTAATTCTTTCCAATTACGCTCATTTCATTTAAATGTTTTATGTTTCTGTTGTCAGACGAACGTAAGGAGTATGAAATGATATCTGTTAACCACTACTCTACTTCCAAACTGTTGCTTTGCACAACTAAAATGTACAGGATTGTTAAGATGAAGTATATATAAATAATATTCAATAAATACATTGTCTGGGGGCCTGTAAGATTTTACTTAAGGTGTTCAAAACGGGTATAAGCCTTATAGTTGAATTGTTTTAATTTTAGATTCAAATAAATGCTTTGTAACTGGTTTACACTGACTCCATTTGGACATTTTGTTCTTATTACGTATAGCTTTATATGACTATTCTTAATAAAATATCCCTATATATGCAGTTGTTTGTCTTTGTATTACATAATCATTCTGTTTCTGTTTAAAAAGACCCAAGAAAGTCAGAGATGTTCATGTAATTTGATGAAAAGCTCCACAGCAGCTACTTTGGATGTTCCTTAAACATTAATGGCAAGTTCAATAAACTGATGAAATCTTAAAAACAAAATAAAAAAAAAAAAAAACACTGAAAGAGCTCAGAAGTGTGAACATCTGCAATCACGCGACAGTCTGTCAAAACTCCCTGGCTAAATCAACCTTGTAGTTAATCTGTCACACAATTAACATGTAGAGAGATTTTATTTATTTTATGATCATTCATTCATTCATTCATTCATCTTCTGTAACCGCTTATTCCTGTTAAGGGTCGCGGGGGTTTGCTGGAGTCTATCCCAGCTGTCATCGGGCAAGAGGCGGGGTACACCCTGGACAGGTCGCCAGTCCATCGCAGGGTCTTTATAATAACTGGATTTAGCATTTTTTCCTGCTATTGGCCTGAATAATTTTTTTTTTTTCCCTTCCGTGCGCCAATCAGAGCTCAACAAGAAATCACACCTAGGCCTTCATAAATAATATATGAGGATGTTTGCTCAGAATTTTAACTGTTTGACTTAAAGCCCTGAAGATTTAATGAAGTGATTAAAGTGAGTGAACAGTTAAAGGGGAACTACTGGTTTTTTTTTGTTTGTTTTACAACCTGGACCTCATTTCTGGCATAAAATACCATAGTTTACTCACCCATATAACTGTATGGGTGATAACAGTGTCATTTGTAGTCAGTCGGGAGATATTTAGATCTATGTATCCATATAGAGAAAGTGACTGGGGCACCGAAACGCAGCCTCTAAATAACGCATTATCTGCCACGAAACTAGTTCATTTCACCAATATTTTGTTATGATACGCTAGTGCTAATCCCCGTTGAGTCCGGAGTTACCTGTTATCATGATGATGTCTTCTGACATGGATGATGTCATCTCTGAGCGCCACGTGCACCTGCGGCGGTCGGCTTCTTTACCTGTAACTTGCAACTGCTTGGTTTTTGCAACATGGCTGAATATTTTTCCGATTCTGAGGTTGTGGACGAACCGCAGCAGGAGGAAATTACAGGTAAACGAGCCGACCGTCGCAGGTGCACATGGCGCTCAGAGATGACATCATCCATGTCAGAAGACATCATCTGGGTCTGTAGATTGACCTACAGACCCCGGACTCAATGGAGAATAGCAGTAGCGTACGATAACAAAATATTGGTGAAATTAACAAGTTTTGCGGCAAATAATGTGTTATTTAGAGGCTTTGTTTCGGTGCCCCAGTCACTCCCACTATATGGATATACACAGATCTAAATATCTCCCGAATGACTACAAATAATAAGAATAAGAAAAAATCTTATTAGTCCCGCAATGGGGAAATTGCAGTTTATAACAGCTTACAGAAAATGCAGAATAAAAAATAACAAGAGCAAAAAGAGTAGCCATAAAAGATAAATCATGAAATAGAATCGGATTGAAATATTGCACAGACTGAATTGTAATAAACGTTACATGGGTGAGTAAACGGTAAGGTAGAGGTTGTAATTTCTAACATCACTCCATTTATGGTAGGGAGGGACAGTGCTTTACGGCCAAGAAAGTAATGTTTTATGGCTGTGGTGTAAACTGATGACCCAGATACAAGTTTACACCAATCAAGACAGCTCTGGATATGTCTTACTGGTTCTTTAAAGATTAAACAATGTAGGGCCCTATGATTTCCGCGAACACGGAATCGCGGAATTGGCCGATAAAAACGGAATCTACTTTTTAACGCGGAATATCGCGGAATTTGACATAATTTGACTGCAATGCTGTTTTCATGTGGAAGAGGAACGTACGTCTGGGGAAAACTGCACGGAGGGAAGCAAATCTGGGTGGCACAACAAGCCCCTTCCAGGCATGCAAACTGGTCAGGGGTCAAAAAGGTGAGAAGAGTGCGCGAAGAGGGAAATGGCCACGAAACCCCCCCAAATTCACTAATTTTTACCAAAAAAAAAACTTTTGAGCCATTGAGCCTGAACAGCTCAATGGCTGTTTTTCCTCGGGCCTGAAGGGCATATTTCACTGTCTGA
>JASGAT010369506.1:734-18647 GCA_030220025.1 Chelon auratus | reverse complement strand
ACCTTGGGTACTATGAAAGGCGCTATATAAGTCCAAGCTATTATTATTATTATTATTATGGGTAATGTTTGATAAACGCAAGGCCAGCACTGAGCCAGATAGGTGTCCAGCAGTCAAGCATTAACTATAGAGCAGTTTTCAGTATTCACTGTACCTCTAAAGCTGCTGCCCAGAAAATGCTTAAAAAAACAGTGTTTGAATGGACACTGAGCATCAGCATTATCATTAACAGTGACAGTAGAGGTACTGTATGTTGCTGTGGAAACATGCATTTCCATGTTCTCTCCATGCCTGGGTTCCCTCCTTGTGCTTTCACCCACACAGTCCAAAAACAGGCATGTTAGGTTAATTGCAGATTCTAAACCGGATTGGCCAAATTGAATGGTTGTTTGTCTCTGTCCCTGTAATGGACTGGCGACCTGTCCAGGGTGTACCCCCATCTCTTGCCCAGTGCCAGCTGGGATCCGTTCCAGCTCCCCGCCGACCCTCTGCAGGATAGTCGGTTATAGATAATGGATGGATGTAAACACAGTGCAAGATGATGCCATTTGGTAGAAGCAGACAAGCAATGAACACTGGGCATCATGGGAAGACCACCAGCACTCCAATCCTAGAGTAGCATAACTGAAGGCGCGGGAAACAGAATGACACTGGGCGTGGTCTTCTTCCTGGACATAGAGCTAACATAGTACGTGTCACTGGCCTTTCTAGGTTTACAATGTCCAAGGATCAGCTAACAGGATGTGAATAGTTCCTTAAATCATTATAAAAAGGACAGCTGAACTCTTCACAGCCTCATTTTCCATTTGGAAGAATGGGACAAAATCTAGTTCCTATGCTAACGTGCCATCTATTTTTCTTCATAGAAAGCAAATAGGACGCCAAGGTTCAACTGAGAATGACAAGGTTAAAGCAGCCACATGTCTAAGCTGTGTCACATGCTCAAGACCTGATGCACTGTATCTGCTTTCATGTCTAGTTTGTGTTGCTTTCTTTCTTTTTTATTTACTAGCCTTATTTCTACGGTGACTGCAATACCACTTACCATCCTTTCATCCTTCTCAACAACTGTATGCACTGCTGCTACTTCTATTACCTCTCCTGTGCATCTGATCGGATTACTTCAGCCTACACAAGAGATATCTTTATTAGCTGATTTACATATAACTGCTGCGATGCTGGCATCTCATCATTCATTTTCCCTTTCTACGGTGGGCCGCTCTACATCATTACACTTGGATTTGGAGTGGTACTCAATCAGGCCTCAGGATGTTAATAAAATATGCTGCTTATCAAGATGAGATGAATAATCGCACGAGTCAAGTAGAGTTTCTAGCTCCACCGGGCGTCGGCCCGTGCTGCCTACGTCACGCCGTGGGAGGAGGAGACCTGGAGGTGACGCCTGGTCACAGCGTCGAGGCTGCTAGCTGCGATGGTGCCGATGTAAGGGGAGGCTTGGCGCGGGGCACCTCGCGATAAGGTTTCTGAACCGCCGTGGACAGCACTGGGGGATTGTGGGAGAGTGCTTATCAGTCTGTGTCAGGGTCTATCAGCATCTGTCATGTTTACTCCTCAGGTGTGCTGGCTGCTGGCTGACTGCTCTGCCAAGGCTCCTTCATATCAGCCAGCTGAGAGCTAACCGGGAGCGCAAACAGAAACCCACCCACTGCTACTGCAAACCGTCTCCTTTTCTTCTTTTCTCTTTCTCTCTCTATATATATTTAGAAAACTCTTTCTTCCACAGTTTAGTTATTACATTCCCTGCCTTTCACTCTGTAACCCTTCCACCACTCTCTTTTCACCTACCTTGAGTGGATACGCAGTAAGTAATCTCTTAACAGGATATCAACAGACTTGACCAAAAAAAGACCTTGTTTTTACCCCAGCATATGTTTTTTTTTTTTTTTTTTTTAACGGTTAGATGGCAGAGTGCGGAAGAAACTGAGTTGTTCACAATTACCTCTGTGCTTTTTCTGAAGGCAGAAAATGTCGTTTCCAAAGAGAGCAAGATCCACAGAGAGAAAGTGACAGAGGAAAGGCGCAGGAAAGGATGGCGTAAACTAAGCCGAGTGAACATTTTGCAGCATTTAATCGTGGCACGCATGACGTGTGAGCAAAAGGGGAAAGAGACCCGCGCAAACGGGAGAAAGGTGAGAGAAAAAGTTCAGGCAAGAGCGAATGAGAGATTTGAGAGAGATTGTCAAAATGTCGCGGGTGGAAATGTCAGCGGCGAGGTGGAGAGGAGTCAAACTGAGCCAGAGCAGGAGGTTGAAACCATAATTAGTGTCTGTGAGTCACCGCGAGTGGCCCGGTGTGATGTCACCGGCTCCCCGTCCTCTGTTTCCACCACTGAGGACAAGCGTGGGGACTAACACGTCCTGACCTTCTGGCCTTTCTGAGGAACACGCTGTTCTCTCTTCTGTTCCACTGCTGCACGGCCTCCAGTCTCCAGGCCCCAGCCCTCGCTGTGCCGGTTGTAATGACCTCGTCGCTATTTCTGGGGTCACACTCGTGCCTGCTGTGACTGGGGATGTGTGCTCGCGTGTGTGAAAGCGAGTGAGTCCCGTTTTACAATGTGCATCTCCCTTATCTGTGGTAGAACATGAGCGGCTGCCATGTGACTGACAGCAGAATCAGACTGCTGTAGCAAAGACCGCCTGCCTGACCATCTTGCTGGCAAATCAATGGAACATTGGAGCAAATCAGAGCAACGTATGAGAAGTGGCCTCCGTACATTCCTTTTCTGTGAGGCACAAGACCGTGGCCTGTGTCACGCTGTTTTCTCCTCGCTGTGGTATCGCAGGGAGACAGGCAGCCAACCACTGTGAAGGAGTGTGCTTGGGAATGAAAAGCACCCACTTGATCCCATGAACCTGCATAACAAATGGTTCTCAGAGCCACGGACGCGGCCACTGCCACGAGAGATAGGAAAGGCTGAGGAATTCAGACAGCTCACAAAAAAAACAGAACAGAGCTGATGTCCTGAAACGATCTAGTTAGTCTGGATAATCCAGACATTAGGCGTGGATCATTTGAATGGCAATAATAGAAAAAAATGAATAGGAATAAACAGAAATTTTGCAGTAACCATTGTGGGATTTAATCGCTCAAAGTGGAGATTTACCCAATGGCTAAACAGCTACAGGTTCCACCACACAGTGACTGGAAGATATAACTGCTACTGCAGAGTAATGTTAGCTCGCATCACTAGTGGCTAATTTCACTTGACATGTTTGGGGAGATCACATTTTAAATCATATTTTCAATCATACTGAGCACCTAATAACCATGTCAATATTAAAAATGATGATTAAAAAAAGTTTTGTGTGCATGCTCAACAACTTCTCATTAACCAGTGGGCGTAATGATAAGTTTCCAGGGTGGACAGCAAGATGTAGTCAGCAAAACAATAAGTCATTCAACCTTAGGTTTGAAAAGAAGAATAAAGTTGGAATGGATGTAAGCAGTGCAGTTGAAAAACTGGGAGTCCCTAAACAAGGCAGGCAACTTGGGGCCCCCGAGGGCTGACAAACTTTGAACTGCAGCAGTGGCAGAGTTATGTCAAGGGGGCAGGCAGCCTTAGGGAAATGTTGTACTGTCATTGAAAACCCACCATCCTGCCACCGCTGAACTGGTATATTCGATTTTGACAAGCAGCTCTCTGTGACCGATTCTTGTGTTTGTGCCATCAGTTCACTTCACGTTCCTGAAAGCCCATGAATATGCTGCTGGAAATGTTTTCCCCAAGACAGAAGGACAGCATCTTACGTGCGTCCATGTAAACAGTTGGCATCTGTATGATTTAGGTTGTGCTGAAGAAATACTGTACACATAAACATAGCAATTGATGCATCGTAGGGTCTGGACTCTAACATCAGACACCCTCCCCCAGGTGACACAGCTGCTGCTGATCCTGCCACAGCTCGTGTTCCGGTAGCCATCACCTCTCCTTGTTAAATCCAGAGCCATCTCAGGGATCTCTCTGCTGCCTCTGTCATGTTCTCCATGGCTGTGCTCCTTGCAGCTCCAGTGATGCCAGTTTGACTCGAGGCTTTGTAGAGGGATTGCCCCACAAATCCTCTGCATCAATGTGCATACATTTTTCCTTCCAGCCCTGCTTCTGGCAGACAATGACCAGTTCTTCTACCGCTTCCTCCCATGCGATCGCCCCTCAGCACTACTACAAGCTCTCTTGGCAGCCTCTGAGACCAGGAGGGGGTTATCTGGCCTCAGGGTTTTGGTAACACTTTTTTGCAGGAACTTCAGCTGGTTCTCCAGAACTTGTCGGATACACTGAATATATTGTTTAGCTCGGTAAACCTGTTTTGTTGTGACTCATAAGAGAAAGGACATTGGCCTTCTGAGGGTGTCCTGTGGCGTCTGGCAACAGAATGTTGTTAGTGGGGGCCTTTGGGTCCTATGGGTCGAGGAGAGAGGTCTATGTGGATTTGGAGGCCAGGTCAACACCTTGTGCTGTTTTTCATCTAAAGCTCTGCAACCCACAACTAAACAATCCAGATGGAGAACTGGTACAGCAGGCTAATGGTTAATATGCGTGTTTGATTCTGAGGTGAACTGGCCATTTAAGCTAAGACACATCCACAGTTTTAATTGTGTAATATCATTTTGTAGAGAGTAGCTACTTGTTAGGAAGGACTTTGTGTTCAGATTTAAATTGGATTTAGAGACTCAGACCGGAACATTAAGCAGATGAGTCCCTAACAACCTGAGAGGTCTGATGGATTTGTAACACAAAAGCAGATTAGACATGAGTGTTGGTCCTGCAGGAGTAATACCATTTCTAAAGGAGCTCTTTGATACTGCGGTGAAAAGACAAGAACACGCGATTTAAATGCAGAGGTTTTGAGGCAGTCTTAGCCACGTGATCTTGGGACCTGCTGAGGGTATTGGTAATGCAACACGTTAAAAACCGATGGGACAGTGTGGAAGGACTATAGCACAGTGCTCGTACGTCCAACCTAGCAATGCATTTCAACAGTGAAAGCAGTCAAGGATACCACCCAACTGCTTCTAAAAAATCAGCGGGCTCTCCTGCCTGTCTGGTGTAATTCCCACAGTGTTCAGCCTCTCATGAAATTATTAAGTCTAAAATCCTGCAGGGATTTCTCTGTCTTTGCCGCAAGTCTTTTCTCCTGATCAGCCTTGCAAAACATGATGTATGCAGATGCTCTCGGAGCTCATCTGTCATTTAAAGAAGACACTGTCTGATTCCACCTGGGCCGGGTAGCGCACGCGCCGCTGTGCATTCATCTAGTCCGCGCCCTGCCCTGCACACACCCACGACTGACACACAGCAACCAACAGAAACAAATGGACAAAGCTGACTTTAAATGAACGTTGCACTGGGGCACGGCTGTCACTGCAAATCACAGTAACACCCAGCATGCTGCTGTGCTTCTGCTAAAAGAACAGAGCTCCCTCCATGTAACTGTACACTCTCCCAAGCTCCACAGTGCAGGGGTAAAAATAGGGCATTTTTACTGAATTCACAGTAGTATGTTTTTCATTATGTATCTAGTGCACTCCATTTAGTGGCCTCGTTTAGAGCAGCTGATGTTTTATTGCTGTGTGCATGTGTGTGCTTCTGTGTCAATGAGAAAACCAAGGGAGAATAAGTGTGCCTTCCATGCCATGCCAGTGTTTACATGCGTGCGCCTGTGTGTATTTCAAATGCCTGTGTGTTACAGCTGGAGGAAGGCTTAATGGGCGACAGCGCAGTACACAAACGCTCTCTGGACAAACATACAAACAGATAGGACGGAATTCTGCTGCCGTTTTATTAATTCATAAACGACAGAAAGGATCACCGTGGGGCAATGACAAAAGGTTCAGGGATTTTCAAAGTCGTATTTATAAAAGCAATTTAAAGGAAAGCAACCCATGCAGGGCCCATTCCGCCCTCTCTCCTCCACATCTCTTTGATCATTTGAGTTTGTCCTCATCTCTTCTTTCACCCGAGCCTTTCCATATGAATCGCTGTTTTATGTACACTTCATCAAAGCTGCTTCAGGGGGGGAAAAATAGCTACACGAAACCTCCGCTGGGCCCGGGTGGGGTTTGATTTCCAACACAGATCCGTACCAGGTGGGAGAGTCTTGTTTTCCCGCTCGAAACAATCTGCATTAATCCCGCTCCCATGGAGAGATACGGCAAAGGTTAGGAGTTTTGTTCCACTCCCTGACCAAATGCTATTGTATAAAATGGAATCTCGCCAGTGGCAGGCTTTGAGATATCAACAAATTAGTGAAGGGGCTGGTTAATGTTTTGTTTCATAATTCCAGGAAAATAGAACAGAATGCTGTAAGATATGGTCTGCAAACAAGCCGTGAATCATATCATGGCTGCATTTAACTGGGAGAATAATGCCTTGTTTTGTGTATAGCTCCGCCTGTTCTAATCAGTGTGTATTTACCTCTGTGCATGTACCTGCTTGCCTCCAAGCTACCATCGGACACAGAGTGCGCAGAAGGCAGCACATCAACGCATTTTAATCATAAACCCAGACACCAAGTGTGCTCCAACGCTGAAATAACACTTGGTCCCAAATTTCCTTCAGTCACATGGAGTCACTTTGATTAGGAGTATTCATCATGTGAGCACAACATAATCTGCAATAATTCAGGCCTCAAAACAAGGTTTGGACACACAATGCCCTCAGATGGCGCCAGGAAATGAACGGTCCCAAACAAATTGGCAGTTAATCAAATTATATACAACCAGCTGACGCGCAATATAAACAGGGTTTTTTGGGGCCTAACTGCAGCTTTCCAGTTTGCCTGCTTTCATAATCATCACAGCCGACTCTTACAAGATTTATGAATAAATACTCTGAGGTAAATGTGTATTTGGTTCCATGAAAGTCTGAAAGCTTTTATTTCCCCGAAATCATCAGAGCAATTCCCAAAACTGCCTGAATAAAAGCCTACAAGAAGAAAGGGTATAGATTTCATATTCTGTATTTATTCACAGAAGAAGAAATCCTGTGTAGTATTTTTAATTTTGTTATAAGGTACAAATGAAGAAGCATGTAATAGGCCGCAGGGGTATCACTGGTGTATCGTGTTTTTTTGACACAACATGGTGTCATTCCACTGTCGAGCTGATGTTCAAAACAGTATCATATATATATAGATTAAAGAGCAGCACTGCAAGAACTGGGACTTCAATAGCAATACTTACCAAAATCAAAACAACTGTATGGTGGCTATTAAAAAAACACATTTATAGGTAGAGAGCAGCCGTGGTTGAGTGTCCCAGAAAGTTAATGAAGAGAGGGAGGGGCGTTATGAAGAGGAAAGCTGTGAGTTGAAGAACTGAAACATTCATGCATTTATTCATCTTCTGTAACCTTGTCCTATGAAGGGTCGCAGGGGGGCTGGAGCCTATCCCAGCTGTCATCGGGTGAGAGGCAGGGTACACCCTGGACAGGTCTCCAGTCTATCACAGGGCTAACACAGAGAGACAGAGACAACCATTCACACTCACATGCACACCTACGGCCAATTTAGAATCACCAGTTAACCTAACCAGCATGTCTTTGGACAGTGGGAGGAAGCTGGAGTACCTGGAGAGAACTCACGCAGACACAGGGAGAACATGCAAACTCTACACAGAAAGGCCCAGTCGGCCCATGGATTCGAACCTGGATCAGTTTCAGTGCTAACCACCACACCTCTGAAACCCTGCCTTATTGTTCGATTTTGTTCAATACAGGGGAAGCTTCATCGTCAAGCTGTTCTGTGCTCTGTATAAAAAAGAAGAAAACAAGGTAACTCAGATTCTCTGCAGATGAATACACCACCATACACTTGACATTAAGTGTGACATCAGTAATGAGTGAAAGGAATTACTTTCTATGTGTTATTTTCCCACTTAATTCAACTTAACTTGGGTTGTTTCTTACCAAACTCTACTTAGTTAAACACTAATGCTTGATAAAGTTTACTCTTGTGTCGTTTTTTTCTCTTCTTACCCCTTACCTGTTGTTTATCTAACTGTCTTGCCCTGCCATTGTAACAACTGAATTTCGCCTCAGGGAATCTTATCTTATTTTGTCTTATCTTGTTGAAGTGGTAAGACTAGAAATAGTTGCTGGTGAAGCTGCTTGGTCACAGACACCGGCTGTGTTTTTAAGTAGCCTCTAAAGTGATACTGGTCCAGGCACCATCAAGAATAAAACACACACAAATGACTGATGTACAGCTCCTCTAAGTTGCACAGTAATGAACATACTACATATATAAGTATTATTAATGGCGCACGGAAAAACTAGTGCACCAAGCAACATGTTGTTTCCCCCCGACAACTGTCCTGGTTGCTGTTTGAGAACAAAAATACTTTCTGCTGCCAGTCTGCACACGTCCCAAGAGTCCTTTGCTAAATGTTTCGCAGGGTAAGCGCTCACATTACACGTGTAAGGCAACATAGAATATCTTTAAATACCTCTGTTAGTAAAATATGAATAATTCAGCAGCTCAGGACCTGAGGGTGTTATTTATAATCGAGATTGGGGAAACAACATGGAGTTTATGATTTATGCGCGTTGGGGTCAGGGATACACCGTCACTGATTCTCTCCTCACCTCAGATGTAACGACTTAACTGCGCTTATGACACATGCTGAACGTGAGGTGGTAGCCCGCTGGCCGGCCTCTTCTTAGGGGAGGTCGCAGCTTCATTACGCCGGCCGAGATCAGCGTGAGGGCCCGCTCAAACAAGCTAAGACCAATTATTTAGATTAATTCGATACACCCTTCCCAACCTCATTCTGCTCGGAGCATCTGCTTAGGCTCAAGGAAATGATGATGTACGAGGCGTAATTTAGCCTTGAGAGAGGGAGAGAGTGAGAAATCACCACGGCTGATTGCGGCCAAATGGAATTCAGATGAACTGAGCTTATTAAGAGGTAAAGGGGATAGAAACGTACAGGTAAGAGGTTTATCAGTGTTAATAAATGCTGTGGCCGTGCATGCTCTATCTGAAGAGAGCTGGGGGGGTGGGGTCCCTCAGTCGTCTAAACGGACTCCACATCATCCGCGCTTGCAAATGATCGCCGATATTGCATCTGCTCATTTCTGGGGGGTTAGCGCTGCTTTTATGAGCGTATTTCTCAGCACTAGACGGGGAACACGTTGAACGAGCATTCTCTTAAAGAGGTGGTGTTATTCGGAATTAGCAGAGATGCCGACGAACGGGCCTCGGCGAAGCGTCCCCGTTGGGTTCGCCACAGCCGAAATCGGGAGGAGGCACAAAACTGTAGCGACAGCGGTTCAGATGTCATCATTACTTATGAATTACACCAAAGCTCATTTTAGCGGCGATGAAATCTTAAATGGGGTTATGAGAACATCATCACCACTGTGTATTACTGAGCTTCATAAGGTAATGGATTTAAATGGAAACTCACTGTCGGCCTTAATGAAGCATGAAAAGCATTCCCGGTTTACACTGAAAAAAAAAAGGAGAGAGGGAGGGAGGTAGAGGGGAAATGATAAAGGGGGCAGAGACGTCTGTTTTCATAGGTTTGCGAAATGGAGGCGCTATTGAGGGAAAATGTCTGTGTTTCCTCATTTTACCTGAATGTAGTACATCAGCGGGGTCATTAGGGTCGCGGATGGCTTTGCGCGAGAACGACAGCGAGACAGAGCTGGCCGCTGAAAGCTTTATGTAAATTACATCAGATCTGCTTTATCATTTTTCCTCATAAATGTGCTTGTGAATTGGATTTGATGATTATAACCGAGTGCCTTGTTATTTCTTTTCACGCGCTGTCACTGGCGTTTCATCAGCCGTGACCCCGTGCATCCGCTCGCTATGCCCTGCTGTCTCTGCATCGCCAATCTATAAGCGCGGCTCCGTTCCTCAAGTGAGAAAAGTGAGGAGGAGGGGAATCAGATATGGGTGTGTGACCTTGCATGGCACAAAATGCTTCATCTCTATTCCCGTAAAGCAAATGTACATCCCGCTGTGTCCCGTTCCGGAAGAGTTTTGCAGCATTGGAAAAACTTTTATAAGAGTGACAGATGAATCCTTCCAACCTTTTCATTTGCAGGAGATTTGTTCATCTTCAGTTAAGTCTGAATTGAGGTGCTGGTTCAAAAATTATTCATCACCCCAGGATAATTGCTACTTTTAAAGCCTTTATTTAAACGTAAGCCTGTGTTTGCGCGTACGTTTCTGCACGTCTGTATCTGTTTGCGCTGGAGTTCACTCCGAGCTATAGATACGTGTCTTAGTGAGAGCCAGGGCGCAGCCATGTGTGATGCTTGCTAATGAAGCAGAGGGATGAGAAGAAAGAAGCCTTGTTTACTCAATGGAGATAACAACAGCTCAATCACCTACCTGACCTGAATGTTTAATGGACATCATTATTAAGGTGGGGACAACTAAAAGAAGATAAGTTTCCAAATTTGCATAGCAGACCGGAGACAATAACTGACACAGCATGTCCCCTGTACATGAGGAACTTCGCTCGCAGTGTAGACTACGTACATCAATCAGCCACAACATTAAAACAGGAGAAGTAAATACCATTGATCATCTTGTGACAATTCAATGTTCTGCTGGGAAACATTTAGACCTGGCATTCATGTGGATGTTACTTAGACATGTAGCACCTAGACCAGACCAGACACCCCCACCCCATAGCGATGACACTCCTTGATGGCAGCAGCCATCCCCAGCAGGATGCAGCCTGACACAGACACACACACAAAAACGATTTAAGAACAACTCAAAAAAAACATGAAGAACAGCACAAGGTGTTGACCTGGCCTCCAAATTCACTAGATCCCAAACTGATCACAAGACACCACAGGGCACCCTCAGAAAGCTCATGTCCATTCTCTGATGAGTCACAACTGTGCTGTTGACACAAGAGAGACTTACACAATATCAGGGAAGGTGGTCATAATGTTATGCCTGATCTGTGTGAATCAATGAAAAGATAACTTCCAGAAGAAAAAAAACAAACAGGTTTAGTTTTCTAAATAATATATTCAGTATATGCGTCAGGTTCGGGAGAACCAGCTGAAGTTCCCACACCACACTGGTGTCCTCCTTCTGGTTTTAGAGGCTGCCAAGAACACAATGACTTTTTTTGGAGGCACAAGGGAGACCTACACAATATTAGGCAGGTGGTCATAATGTAATGCCTGATCGGTGTATATCATTGGCTTGCCTCCTGATGGTGAACAGAAGGCATTTAATCAGATTAGTTTTCATTAAAAAGTAGGACAACACATGCATACATATAACCCATACTCAATATAATCATATTTCTACCGTATCATAATTAGACCGATAGCTGTTGTTGCTAACCGTGCACAATCCAGCAGCACAGGACCATCTGGAAGACTTCTCGGCGGACGTATAAACCAGGTAAGCCCCTTGTGAAGCTGCTGCGGTGGACATCGGCTAATCTGAACTGATCCATTTATCAGAACACAGATGAATCTGTGATATTGCTTTCTGTTGAGCGCCGTGACAGGTGCCATCTGATATGTGTGCACGCATTAGGCTGCCGCGCAGCAGCGAGCTTAAGTGAAATGTCACTTTTTTTACAGTGTGCCTGATTGCATATGCCTCTCTGAATGACACCGACCCAGCTGGAACTCACCCGAGGCTTCTCCGGGTGCAGATATTAATTTCATTCAGATGTGCCCACCGTGGGCCCGAGTGCCTGACTGGATGAATGCACACAGTCACACATACAGCGGCAAAACCTCAGTTCGAGCCCTTGCTCCAGATTTCATTATCGCCGTGACTTTATTGCCATTACCGCTCTGTTGGCAGCCAATTTGGGAATGAAATGTCACTTTCCCTTCGCTATTCGCATGGCGCTTACAACAGGTGTGTGCGCGGCTCTATGTCAGTACATTGCATGCGCAGCCTTGTCCTCAAGCACACACACACAGTTTGCATACTTGGCCCTGGCTGCCCTTTCCAAGGGTCCTGCTGAAGTCAGGCAAACATGTGAAATGTGAAGGCGGCAAATTTTACTTCCTGCTCTGTGATCAGAGTGTTTCTCTATGAAGATTTTTTTTTTCTTGGTATAACTGTAAATGTGGTCCTTGAGCCGCCCCGATACCAGCATTGTGTTATGTCCCTCTGAGTTTAGCAAACAATCCAACACTAATGGAGGATCCTTGTATTTTATGTTTACTGCAAAACTGGTGAGGAGAAAAAAAAAGAGCATTTTTAGTCTGACATTTTGGGAAATGCAGAAATGTGACTTCTTGTTCAGAATTAGCGAACACTTTCTTATCTGTGAAGATGCAGCCGTTTAGCGTAGCTTAGCATAAAAGCTATGGTGACCTTTAAAGGGCACTAATTAACCCATATTGATTTAATTAGTGAACTCCGGCTGTCTCCGTAGATAGATTCCGTTCAAATCAGGCTAGATTTATTTATTTATTTTTTCAGCTACTTTCTGGTCTGTATGCCAAGTTGGAGATTAAACGTGGTGGTTGCTGCCAAGAGCTGGTGGAGTGGTGTGTGGCTGAACACATTTGACATATGTGTAGATGTAGACAGGTTGGATAATTATGCATTCAGGTAGGAATGGAATGGAGTATGTATGTTCTGAATGCTTGTTCCCTTGTTGCAATTACAGCCTGTTCTCTCAAGTAAAAATGACAAGAGACAATACGCCAATACGCCTCCTGCAGTTGCGTGAACAAACGTACATAAAATGCTGCCGCCAGGAGTGTCAAAACAATTGCTACGAAACATTCAGAGAAGCTCGTTGCAGGCTGGAAGTTTGCAACGTGGTCACAATGGGTTCAATGTTGTGAAAGCGTTTCTTTGAACCCAAAACATGATTTTTCTAAACCTAACTGAGTAGATTTGGTTCCTGAACCTAAAAATTGCACCAAGTATCAAGCCAAGCACCGAAACCCAACCAAACCCCGGAGTCGCCATCAATTGTCCTAGTCCCAAATTGCATCAACGCTGTCAAATCACTCACTGTTTTCAAGGCCTATTTGGAAACAGAGTCTTTATTTCTTCATTTATATGCATTCAAAGCATACAAATGGCCAGAGGACGCCATATAATAGCCATCACTTGTTCCAGATTTGAGTGTTTTTGTAAACTTCGATCCATCAGGAAGAGTAGGACCAGAGGGCTGAAAGGGCGGATCCTAGGTTCCTTATTGATGCGCTCATTACTGTCACTTCCACCAACTGTAGATGGTCCCTTCCTGACAAGCTCACTCCGGCGACTCCAAATTGGCATGTATGAAACCAGAAAATAGATTTATCCATTACCTTGCCTCTGCATTTTGCATGTCATTACCTCACTCCTATGCATCAAGCACCAGAAGCCGTTACATCAGGGAGTGGGAGGATAACTATGCTCTCAAACTCTATCTTTTCTGTAAAGTGATTTGTGGTGAAGGTGGTTCAGTCATGCCTCTGACAGTGGCCTGGAATATTGAAGAGTTTGTGTCATTCTTAAGTGCCAAGTATTGTGTGTGTGTGTGTACTTGTACTGCCTGAATACAGATGGTCTATTATGGATATATAAAGCGCTGAATGACGCCACTTGCTATTCCCACAGTTCAACATCTAGCAGAGGAACATTTACTGCAACATGGACTGAGCTAAGAGATCTGGAAGTGAACAAAAAGCCTTTCCCGAGCATTTATTTTTTATTTTTTCGGAAGTCTATATTTTTAGTTTAGCAAGCAGGAGCTCTGTGCTTAGGAAGGACAAAACTGATTGATCATTTCACCCTAAGCTCCCCTGCTTAAAGTCCTTGCACGAAGACTAATTGGATGGCAAACGGTTTGAATGCAAACTGTGGCAGTTGCTATTGAGTCTGTTCACCGGAGTGCGTAATTATTTAGCAGCATAAACTGAAAGACACCGCTGTTGTCGTCCTGAGAAGGGGAAGCCTTCGATCAAGGCGCGGCCCCCCGTTAGTGTAGAACGTGATTTGTCGGGCCGGTCCTCGCGGTATAAAGTGCAGTTAGGGGGACAGTAAACAAACCATCTAATTTACCGAATGCAACGGATGTTTTAGTTGATGTCAGGGTTAGAGATTGGTGAATGCCGCACCGGAAAACATCCTTGAAAATCCATTAAATCCCACTGAGCTCATAAAACGCCCCCATTATTTTAATTCAGCAGTGAAAATAAATCTATCTAGCCATAAATGTTATAACATTTATGACAAAACAATATGAGCAGATATTATGAGATGATTTAAATATGAAGACATACTTATGCCACCCAGGAGCATTATGTTGTTGGTGTCACCATTAAAGTTTCAGCTGCAACAACGGCACATTAAATCATTTATCAAACACTGTATTCCAGAGAGGTACAACTTTGGATATGTATTGTAGCAATTTGTGGTACTAATTATTAACATTCATTTTCAGATTATCTACCATTAGATTTGTAATCTGTGCATTTTAATCTAATCATACACTATTTTATATTAAACGTGTGGAAAAACTAGTGGTATACCTTTTTAGAAGTTCATTCAAATTACGTGGTGCAGTTCCCTGTACACAACTGGAGCAGCAGCAGTGGGTGTGACACAGAGATCATGGAGGGTAAGATTGTTTTAAATCTGCAGTAACCACTGAAATCAGTGTCAAAGCTTTTAATCGACGTTGGAGTTGTAGCACGATCAAAAACACGTCTGTGAATCCACTCAGAAATCATTGAAAGAAAAATCTTCTGTATAACTTAGAACTCACTTTTTCAAAAAAAGTTTTCTTTAGTATGAAAGAAATTCAGTGATATTTGGACAGGAAATGAGAACAGGAACTACTAATGATACTTTTGGATACTTTCGTTAGTGCCAATTTGCACAACTTGACCCCTAACCATGTACATTCATTTATTTCCCCAGAAAGACAAGGACACTATCATGGATAGAATCAGGCATCATTAAAGGATATTAAATAATGGAAAATATCATTATCATTTGGAAATATGGACTGAACACACTCACACAATCAGTAATTTCGATGCCAAGAGTCCCACAATAGCTCATTCATTTTAATCTATTCTCATTGAGGCTTTAAATATGTGTATATGAGTTCTGGAGCAGCAGCAGTGACTGTGACTCACAGATTGTGGAGGCAATTAAGATCATTTAAAACCCAAGATAATGATAAAAAAAAAAAACACAACAAAACAAAAAACAACAAATGTATTGGAGTCGCAGCTCAGCTCAAATCTGAACTGACAGACGTGATATGCATATTTTTAGATTCGGCGCGACTCGCACATCACGAGTCATCACCATCTCCAGTGATCGACTCTTCAGAGATAGAAAATTGTCCAGCGTGAGTCAGGATCTGAACATGAGTAACAGCGTGTGTTTGAGTTTCTTCAGTTTGAAGCCATTTCAGCAACGGTTATAGGCTACGTCAATAGACAGGAAACAGTGTTACTGGTAGATAAATAATGATACATGCTCAGCATTACTCAGCACAGGATGCATTTATTGATTCATTTTACCATGGCAAGACAAGCACTGACATGAATAGGTAGGAGATACAATAATTGTTTAACTGTGCTGAGAAAGAGTACAAAAGTAGTACAAAATATACAGTGTCCTTCACTGCAAGCAAATGATGTTACAGAAGAAGCCTCGACCTGGTTTTACTCATCCACCACAGACCAGAACGAAGCAATAAGTGTGCAGCAGCATAAAACAAATGCGAAGTAAGCGCAGCAAATGGAATCAGATCAAGGAAACCAAAACCCAAAGCCAGGTTTCTACATCAGTTCTGTCTAAATTAAATCTCAAAGCAGCACTAGAGCTGTGTTAGTAAAAAAGTGAAAATGGATGCGTCTGATTCTGGATTTCGAAGGGTTTCCACTTGGATGTAATTGCAACAGGATTTGGTAGGGGAGATGAGCAAGTGGGGGAAGAAAATGCTTTGCCGCTTGCAGATTTTTTTTTCTCGATTCAGCAAAGCTAGCGGCATCCTGCAACTAGAGGACATGACAGCGGCAGATGAAGGATGAGGAGCCTGAATGATAGAGAAAAATATCCCGTTTCAGCATGTTCAACACAGCATGTGTCAAGCCAAGCAACCCAAAAACCCAATCTGGCCCCAAACAGAGACAGAAGGGATGTCAGAACAGGTGTCTTTTGGCCAAAATGTCTAATAAATAACCTGCATGTGCTGTTTGCACAGAAGAGTTATATTAAAACAGTAATAAAAATAATACATATGAAGGTTTAAAGACCAAAATACACACAGAAATATGGGATTTCAGTTGAAAATTAAGCTAAAGGCAAAGATGTAAGTTGGGTGCAGATTTGGTGCAGGAATTACAATAAAAGATATCATAACAATAAGCTCCAAAAATAAATGTTCAAATGAGATTTAATTACTTTAACTGAATGAGTTATTCTAACAAAATATGGTAACCTCCTCCAGGGAGAATCCACACTAGCAAACACTTGGTTCCCTTCATGGATTTGGTTCACTAGGTGTCCTGATACTAACAGGATACTAACAGCAGGGCAGTGCATTCTGGGGATTTACCCTCTAATGGTTTATTGGTAATTTAAAGAATTTTAGAATCAATTCTAAAACCAACTAGGATGGACCGTATTGACGCTTAAACGTGTACAAAATCGAACAAGTCAGTTGGTTGCATATCTAACTAGGAAAGGTGTGGCTGAATTTTTCCACTTGTCTTGCAGTGAAAGGATGGATCCAATAATTGCAGTATTTCTGAGCTGCAGGAAGATCGTCAGGACTAGAAGCAATGCTGACGTGCCATCTTCACTGGCTGGATGATGTGGAGTGTTTTGAGTCGCAAGCTGTTCCACGCTTTTCCCTTCCCGTCAGTTTGATAGACGTCTAGATTTCTGGTTTGTCGGTCCATTTTAACTCCATCGATGTCTGTTTAAGTATTTTTAAGACCGCATCCTCTGATGATGGAAGCATCTACAGCTACAATGTGTGCCAGAGAGCACCCTTGACTTGCTTGCCACTGATTTTGTTGTGCTTTCTAGTCTTCTAGTTTCCCTGTGCGTACTTGCTTTTACCCAGCTGTTGGTTTTTGAAAACCAAACTATCTTTGATGCATTTCTGTATTATTATCTCCTCCTCTGGAAGCTTTTTACCGCACAACTCAACCTCAATCTTAATAGATGCTATCAACTCTCCATTAACTCTGAGCATTGTGTAAATGCTAATCTGCTCATGAACTTAAAACAGTGATAGCTTGGAAGGAAACAGGGACGTGATCTACTAATGGTCAGTAATTCAGAATACCTTTAATGGTGCCAATTTGCATGACAGGGGCATTTATCACTACCGTGGAGAGGTAAGATATGCAATTGCTTTAATATGCTGAGGGGGATGCACAGTCTATGTTTGTATGTATGCATCTTCTACAAACGTACTGAACTTCATATCGACTTTGAATGTAATCTAAATTTCACAGAGGAATTTTCCAATAATTCTTTGGGAAATATAATTTCAGTTTTGAAATATGCACCATTCGCAATTAGTAATTTCAATGGTAGTGGTCTTATATTAGCTCATTCATTTTAATCTGTTTTTATAGTATCTTAAATATGTGTCTATTTAAATGAGTTTCAGAGCAGCAGCAGTGGCTGTAGCAGGAGGTAATTAAGAATATTTATAACCCAAGATAATTATTTTAAAAAAATAGACAAAGATTTAGAGTATTAGAGTCATAGCTCAGTCAGACACCAGTATTTCACGAATAAGTTAAATAATAGCCGAATCAGAACTAAAATACCATATGTAACCACCTCAGTTAGAACAGATCGATCAAATTGGAAGTCATTTTCAATTAGACTGACAACCCTTGATAATCACTGGAAAAATATTACTTAACTAATACCCATGTAAATGCTGGATCAGATCTTGTATCTCCAGAGG
>JASGAT010369505.1:0-11569 GCA_030220025.1 Chelon auratus | reverse complement strand
TATTACAGAGGCATATATGGTTGAGTCATCAGCATACATTCCTATGTTTGCATTTTTCAGAACAAATGGTAGGTCATTGGTGTAAATAAGGTACAATAACGGTCAGAAAAACACCCATTAAAGAAAACTGTCTGTGCTCTATCAGATCACTCCTTAGGAAGGACAAAGTGGACACCTCAAACCAATAACATTCAAGTTTTTTCAACAGTAGATTGTGGTCAATTAGGTCAAATGCAGCTGAGAAATCAAACGCAACCGCACCAACTCAGTCATCTGTCATTTGAGTTAGAGCTGATGTTGTGGAGTGACCCTTACGATATGCGTGTTGAAAATCTGTAAGTAAATTATTCAAAGATAAGTAGTTCGTTATTTGTTCAAATATTACACTTTCCATAATTTTACTTAATACAGGCAAAATAGAAAAAGTATAAAGAAAATAATCTGTTACTGTTATGAGTGTTTTAATGTTCTTTTTGTTGAAATGAAAGGTGCATTTTCTTCACAGGAAAGGCAAAATGCTATCAACAGGGCCATGCCATAATCACAGTATTAATAAATAGATAGGAATTTAGACCTTCAGATAGTCTCCTGGAATGCTAGAGGGAAATTAAAGTAAAGCAAGTCATGAATAGGCTCAAGCGATATCATCCAAAATTAGTTTTCTTACAAGAAACACACCTGCTTTCTAGGTCGTTCAAAGAAAAGATGGCCAGGTCAAGCAATCACATGCTCTTTTTCATCACATGCCAGGAGAACTGCAGTGCTTGTTCATAAGATTGTTCCTCTTCGTATACAAAAGACAGTTTTAGATCCAGCAGGCAGATTCATTATTATACAAACCTCGTTAATAAACCAAGACTTGGAAAAATAGTCCACCAATTTATGCAGGACCTTAACCTTATTGATATTTGGAGAGTAGAAAATACTCCTGTCATTCATGTTAGTGGTTGTATATACTGTACAAAAGTATTCTCATTTCTGACCATGCTTTACTTCTAATTAATTACTCAGCTACAACTGCTGTCAAATAAATACCCTTTGGCGACTAAAGCCACAGTGGTTACAAAATCCCAGATTCCTTCACTACATCGGGCAAAACTATTTTCTGTTGAACCCAACAGAAACATCTGCCTCAATAAGATGGCAGGCTTTCAAAGCTTCAATCAGGGGTCAAATGATGGGATACACAAGAAATAAATCAACTAAACAATATTTAGAGACATTGGAGCTGGAAAGGGATATAAAGGAACTTGAATTGGAAATAACTGGTGATAACAGTAGAGAAAAACAACGGAAATTAGCAATTCTAAAAGCAAAGTATAATAGGTTATCTACCAATAAAGCCCTGGCGGGCGTAATTAGACTGAAGCAGACCTATTATGATCGAGGAGAGAAGGCAGGGAAATTACTTGCATGACGCTTAAAAACACAACAAAATGAACGAATTATCACAGAGATTGTGACTGATAATGGAGATAAAACAACAGACCCTCAAATAATTAATACACTTTTTGAATCATATTACACACAGCTATACTCATCGGAGTGGTTAGTTACTAATAAATCTCTTCAACATTTTTTTGATCAGTTTTTTTTGTTTTAGATTCCCCTATCAGATGAGCTGAAATCTCTGAAGCAACTGAAAGACAAAATGAAAGGTCCCCTGGCTACCTACCTATTGACATCTATACAATTTTTAAGAACAAGCTATTTTCACCACTGTTAGATACGTTTGTAGACAGCCTTAATTCCGGCAAACTTCAATCATTCTTGCGTAACGCACTGAGAATTCTACTACTGAAGCCTGAAAAGTCAACAACAAAATGTGATTCCTATCGACCGATTTCATTGATTAATTCTCATGCTAAAATAATTGCTAAAATAATTGGATGGATATGTGCATATGTTAGGGGTCGTCAATTATTTAATGCCAAGACAGAACATCCGGATACAGCAGTGCTCTCGTTGGACGCAGAGAAAGCATTTGATCGAGTTGAGCATCGATATGTCCACGAACTACTTGCATGTTTTGGCTTTGGTAATTATTTTCCTAACTGGATTTTTGTACAATAACTCGGTTGCATCAGTATTAACTAATGATATTATATCCAAACCCTTTAGGCTCTGAAGAGACACGCGCCAAGGCTGTCCCCTTTAACCTTTTCTGTTTGAGATGGCAATTGAGCCCTTGGCTATTGCCCTTTTGGAGCAATCAGAATATTACCGGCATTATAATAAATGAGACTGACAACAAAATAGGCTTGTTCGTGGATGATATTGTAATTTATATCCCACTTAGAACAGTCACTGCATCACTTCTTTAATACCATTACCTCTTTTAGCAAGCGTTCCGGTTACAAAATTAGTGAATCCATATCAGCTATTCTTGTCCTTAAGCATTCTGAAAGAGTAAATCCCCCAGTTCAAACACCATTCAAAATGGTTAGAGATAGCTTAATTTATCTTGGCATTAGAATTACTTAATAGATGGTCCATGTTACAAATTTCCATGATAGGGTGTATCAATATACACCGCCTGGCCAAAAAAAAAGTCGCCACCTGGATTTATCTAAGCAAAGAGGTACGACAGGCCTCCTATCAGATAATTACTGCTGGCAACAAGTTATTTAACCCCAACTGATGCAATGAGTAGCTTCTCATTTCTTAAACAACCATGTCGAAGAACACATTCCGTGGTCGTGGAAAAGATGTTAGTCTGTTTGAGAAGGGTCAAATCATTGGCGTGCATCAAGCAGAGAAAACATCTAAGGAGATTGTAGAAACTACTAAAATTGGGTTAAGAACTGTCCAACCCATTATTATAAACTGGAAGGATAGTAGGGAACCATCATCTTTAAGGAAGAAATGTGGAGGGAAAAAAATCCTGATTGATTGTGATTGGTGGTCACTTAAACGTTTGGTGAAATCAAATCAAAGCAAAGGGAACTCAAGGAATTGGGACTGAACAGCTGTGTAGCCTTAAGAAAACCACTAAACAGTGAGGCTAACTGGAGAAAAAAATTGCTAGGGAGCATTAAGATTGAACTCTGGAGCAATGGAAGAAGGTCATGTGGTCTGATGAGTCCAGATTTACCCTGTTCTAGAGTGATGGGAGCATCAGGGTAAGAAGAGAGACATGTGAAGTGATGCCTAGTGTCTACTGTACAAGCCTGTGGGGGCAGTGCTATGATTTGGGGTTGCTGCAGTTGCTCAGGTCTAGGTTCAGCAACATTATGTGTCCAAAGAATGAGGTCAGCTGACTACCTGAATATACTGAATGACCAGGTTATTCCATCAATGGATTTTTTCTTCCCTGATCTTCACGGGCATATTCCAAGACGACAATGCCAGGATTCATGGGGCTCAGATTGTGAAAGAGTGGTTCAGGGAGCGCCTGGAAACTTTCTGGAAACCTGCTGAGGGCCAAAAAGGGACAGGGCCGGTGATTCTGTAAAAGTTAATGGTCTTACAGCAAAAAAATGTATTGCACTTATCACACCATAAGGTTTATTTTTATTTTTCTACGCAATCCCAGCACTTTAAGTACCTTCATTAACCTGCTACAGCACAGTTCAGTCAGAGACTAAAGGTGTCCTGCACTGACCCTGTTTGGCAAACCCCTTACTGACCTATTTGGCACAAATACCTCAATTTTGAACCTGACCTACCCCCATTACTGCCCCACAAGCTGACCTGATTGCAATCAAACAAGGTTCCGGGGGACGGTACAGTATAGTCAAAAGCGCCAGGGTGCAAGCATTCTCAGACATTCTGAGATGCCTAACCTTTTAATAGAATCAGCTTTTGGTGGTTCACCAATTACACGTTGTCTGTTTGGCGTTCAATAAACCCAGAGGTATTAAAAAATCTTTAATCACCCGGACTTCTAGCTCTATTTATTCAGCAAACATTGTTGAATCCTCAACAGAAGCAAGTCCTTTAATATTTTAAGAGTGAGTCATCATTCTCGCTCTGAATCAAGTAAGCCTCAAAAGTGCAGGTCCAGTTTGACTTCTGTCTCTTTTTTTATGTCGGCTGTTCATTCGCACTTGAACATTGTTTACATAAGCTGGACAGTTATTTTTATAGGGATTACTTTAACAAAGTTAAAGTTCTTTATAAGTATACTGACAAGAGACCAGAGAAGACCGCTTCGAGACAGACATTCAGACAGGTGAGGACAACAAACTTACTGTCTGTTGTGGCTATTCAGCTGTGTTGCTTGGCAACACAGCTTTTTCTGTGTGCATATTAAACTGTGTAAAAAAAAATTAGGCACAAACTGCGTTTCTGGGCTGTAGTCTCTGCAGAGGTCATCGATAAGGCAGCTCTGAATCGCTCCGCTCTCGGGCGGCATTGCGCAGACTCTGGCTCCAAACTGCCAAGATGGCGGCATACGTATCCCCAGGGGAAGCAGCTTGGCTAATGCAAGGAAGTGAGGACGCGTAGTCCATATTTACATACAGTCTATGCTTCGGGAGACAGTTACATATAGTACATAACGCTGAATTATTTACTGAATATTTTGCACAGGATTCAGATTTAGTTTTTCTGTTTTGACATGGCTCTTGCAATATCTTATTATTATTATCATTATTATCAAAAATAAACACATTTTAGCTGCTTTATGTAAGGAGTGAACTTGGAGGGTAATGAAACTGCCCTGGACAAAAATGAACGTACCTCTAGAAAAGATTGAAAATAGTCTGACCATACGCCACGGACATGTTAAACTAAGGTGTGAGACATCTCGTCATTCCTCATAAGGTCTTGTTTCGTTTTTCTTTCCTGTGCCACGTTTCCTGTCTTATTGTGAAAACCTACCTCGCCTCTCGTTTCACACCGCTTCACTTCCTGCCTGTGTTTTCCCGCCAGTTTTGATTGTCTGCCCCGCCCTCATTGGTTGCACCTGTGCCTCGTTATCAGTCCCCTCTCTTGTGTATATAGTGTGTGTTACTCCTCCTCTCTGCGCCAGTTCGTTTTGTACCTCGGTGTCTAATGTTCCAGCAGTATTCTTACTTCTTGTGATCTGTTTACCAGTTTTTTTTTATTTTTTTTTGACTGTGAATCCCAGTCTTAACAAGGTGTGTCCTGCAATTAGCATCACAAGTGTCTTCAAACTTGTAATCAGTCAGTCTGCCTATTTAAAGGGTGAAAAGTAGTCACTGCGCTGTTTGGTAGCGCACTGTACATGAGCCACAGAAAGCTAAGGAGAGAGTTGCCTCGTCAAATTTGCCAAAATACACATTGACAAGCCACAAAGTTTCTGGGAGAATGTCCTTTGGACGGATGAGGCAAAACTGGAGCTTTTTGGCAAGTCGCATCAGCTCTATGTTCTCAGATGTGAAAATGAAGCACACAAAGAAAAGAACACTGTACCTGCTGTGAAAAATGGCGGAGGCCCGGTTCTGGGACTGTTTTGCTGCATCTGGCGAAATGTGCTACCCAGTGTCAGAAAGCTTGGTCTCGGTCGTATGTCATGGGTCCTCCAACCAGATAATGACCCAAAATACACGGCTAAAAACACAAAACACTGGACTATTCTGAAGTGGCCTTCCATGAGCCATGATCTCAGCCCTATTGAACATCTATAAATAGAGCTGAAACATGCAGTGATTCTGTTGAATCACAATTCAAAGGCAATGTCTGATTTTCATTAGTTCATTTTTAATTTTTTTTTTTATTTATTAATACAGGTGCTGGTCATAAAATTAGAATATCATGAAAAAGTTGATTTATTTCAGTAATTCCATTCAAAAAGTGAAACTTGTATAATATATACATTCATTTCACACAGACTGATATATTTCAAGTGTTTATTTCTTTTAATTTTGATGATTAGAACTGACAACTAATGAAAACCCCAAATTCAGTATCTCAGAAAATTAGAATATAGTGAAAAGGCTCAATATTGGAGACGCCTAGTGCCACACTCTAATCAGCTAATTAACTCAAAACACCTGCAAAGGCCTTTAAATGGTCTCTCAGTCTAGTTCTGTAGGCTACACAATCATGGGGAAGACTGATGACTTGACCGTTGTCCAAAAGACGACCATTGACACCTTGCACAAGGAGGGCAAGACACAAAAGGTCATTGCTAAAGAGGCGGGCTGTTCAGCCTGAGTGGTCCAAAAGTTGTGTTCTCTGATGAAAGTTAATTGTTTGAGAGCACTTCATGCTTCCTGCTGCCGACCAACTTTATGGAGATGCAGATTTCATTTTCCAACAGGACTTGGCACCTGCACACAGTGCCAAAGCTACCAGTACCTGGTTTAAGGACCATGGTATCCATGTTCTTAACTGGCCAGCAAACTCGCCTGACCTTAACCCTATAGAAAATCTATGGGGTATTGTGAAGAGGAAGATGCGATACGCCAGACCCAACAATGCACCAAACACCTGAGCAGTGCCACAGACTGATCGACTCCCCGCCACGCCGCATTGCTGCAGTAATTCAGGCAAAAGCAGCCCCAACTAAATATTGAGTGCTGTACATGATCATACTTTTCATGTTCATACTTTTCAGTTGGCCAACATTTCTAAAAAAGACCAATTTTTTTGTATTGGTCTTAAGTAATATTTTAAGTTTCTGAGATACTGAATTTGGGGTTTTCATTAGTTGTCAGTTATAATCATCAAAATTAAAAGAAATAAGCATTTGAAATCTATCAGTATGTGTGTAATGAATTAAATATAATATACAAGTTTCACTTTTTGAATGGAATTACTGATATGAATCAACTTTTTGATGATATTCTAATTATATGACCAGCACCTGTACTTTTGTCGGTTTTAAATTATTTTAGTGACCATCTTGGGTTTTTCTTTCTTTAACAGAAGGGTACAGTGTCACAGTGTGGCAGTTTCTAGGTGGGAAGGTTACGGAGTTACCACTACTAATCCTGGCATATGCACAGCCAGATCAAATCACAGCTAATGTGCCATTTCGCATTTCCCACACATTTCATACAGGTGATAATCAAACACAAGGAGCACACCTCCTCCTCAACGCTGTTCGCTGTTATTATACGGATGCTACCGTTTTAGAATCTGTGTCTGCCATCAGTTTGGATTAGCAATGTTTAGAAGCTGATATTGCAGCGTTGCAGGTGCTGCCTGATGCTTTCATGTTCGGCTAAGCCGTGACCTGGTATTAATCTCTTCAAAGGACACGCGGAGGAATCAAGAGTGCTCCATCTCAGACGTGCTAGCTAGTTTTTTTTTTTTCCCCGCTCCCTAATTATCGCTACCAGTTTGCTGCTTCATAGCACTATTCTGGAGCAAGTGATTTGCGCTCAAGTGTTTCAACTTTTTATTGGATAGAAGATAGAACAGTTCTTTCTTCTTAACAGCAGACAATCTTTAACCTTTTCTACCCTGGAGGTCTTGAGGCTTAGTAGTAAAACACAACCAGCTGCCATATTTAACCAGTTCAGATCCATATGTGTCACTGATTCATTGTTTACTGGTTCACAATGCCATTCTCACTTTCTAATGTTGAGTTTTAATTAGATCTGAGTTTGTCCTAGGTGTCGGGACCCGGAGAACAGTCTTGGCCTTGGTGGAGCTATTGGCTCCAGCGCCATTTTATGGATAAGATTATCAATCACACACCAGAAATGACCAGTTGCCTCTAACTAAGAGAATAAATGCGTATCCTTACGTACTTTTTATGGATTCTGATAATGCTCTAGGAATAAATGTGCAAGAATGGAGGCATGCTGTTTGCTCAGTACTTTGGTATTTAAGTCAGTTTGTGTGATCAGTAAAGCTCATTCAGGATTCTGTTTCAAAGAGATTTGATGCATACATAACAGGGTTTAGGGTAAAGAGTGGCGCAATCTGAATGCAATAGAAATGTAAAAGGGATAAAAAAAAAAAAGACAGCTGAAAGAGTGTTCTCTTCTACCTACAGGGCTGACAGTGTTGGAGAAATGGACCAGTTAACTATCCATCTGCAGAGACTGACAGCTTTAAGCGAACCGAACCAAGTCAGCATATCTGATAATTGGCAATTGTCGAAGGCAAGTGGAGTGAAGGTGTGTGAGAGATGGAAGAATGGATAAAAGGGTGGAGGTGGTGGGGAGTGTGACCTCCTCCTCCTCGTCCACATTTCTTATTTCTTGTCACTTCCCGCTAAAGAGCCCTTCTCCATTTCATCTTTTTCCCATCATCTCCCCGTGACCTTTCTTTCGGACGGCCTCCCTCTAAACCGCCGAGGGAGGCCGCGCCTTTGCCTCGTTACCCGAGAACTCTGCCAAGTCCGGTTCGACCTCACCGTCGAGCCCCCACACCCTAGTGCACGCGCGGAGGTGTCAGATGTGGTAACTGTCAGAGCCGGGCACCTCTCTTTGTGTCAGCCGCTCATTAATTTAAATGACTCTTGGTGTCTGTCCTTGACTTCACCAACTCTGACGGTGACAGCTGATGTGTTGTTCAGCTCTTCCCCATAGCCAGTTGTGATGATTAACACCGATGAGACCGAAGGGATTCTGGAGGGGAAGCCTACTTCGTAAAACAGACTAGTTTTGTAAAGGGTTGTGTGATAAATTGATGTCCAGTGTGAGTTCACAAGTGGCATGCATTTATTTACTCTTAGTGCTAATGGAGTTTTAATAACCCACATTAAAGGGGAATTACATTTTTGTACAACCTGGACCTTATTTCTGGCATATAATATGATTGTTTACTCACCCATATAACCTTGGTGTTATTTGGAGTCGTCCGGACGATATTTAGATCTGCGTATATCCATATAGTGGGAGTGACTGGGGCACCGAAACGAAGCCTCTAAATAACACATTATCTGCTGCAAAACTCTTTTATTTCACCAACATTTTGTTATGATACGCTACTGCTACTCCCCGTTCAGTCCGGAGTTACCTGTTCTTTGGCCAGCGGTTCCTCTCTCTGCCCCCGCCTCCTCCTTTCAACGAGCTCCTCATCTGTATACTCTGGCTCAAAACGGTAAGAGGCTGATGACATCATCCAGGTCAGAGGTTAGGTTAATCTACAGACCCTGGATGATGATAACAGGTCACTCTGGACTCAACGGGGAATAGCACTAGCATGTCATAACAAAATATTGGTGAGTTTCATGGCAGACAATGCATTATTTAGAGGCTGCGTTTCAGTGCCCCAGTCACTCCCACTATATGGATATACACTGGTCTAAATATTTTATTTATTTATTTTTTTATTATTATTACCAAGTTATATGGGTGAGTAAACGATCGTATTTTATGCCAGAAATAAGGTCTAGGTTGTGAAAAACAGTAATCCCTCTTTAAAAGGGTTTCATGTTGGGGTGAAACATCAACAAAACTTTTGCAAACCCTTCCTATGCTAGTTATTTAGCATGGGCAATTTGAGGCAAGCAAAATGCTCCAATATGGACAGTGCCAAATCTGTTTTACATTAGGGTTTTGGGCTAACAAGTATCCTTAATTTGCACATAAAGCAAGTGACCAGGACTGCCTTCTTTCACCAGCTAAATATTGTGTGTCTTACTAGCTAATTCGTTTTTATAATGTTATCACAAGGGTTTCTCTAAAAGCCTACAGGAATTAGCAAGGGATATATTTTATTCTCTAATTTTAGCTTCTCTTCAACGGCTTCCTGTAAAATTCAAAACTAAATGCTGCATCTTTATATACAAGGCCCGGGAAAACACAAGCTCCATCAAATCTCAAAGACCCCAATAGATCGCTTCGCTCTCAAAGAAGAATGGGATATTGCACCATCAGCTATCAGGCTCCTCTGGAAACAGTTCTGTTTGGTTTCAGAAACCAGACACCCTCTCTACTTTTAAAAAACCATGGACATTATGTTCACCTGGAACTTAGCCAAATACCGATAGATATACTCCCTTTCTTCCACAGGCAGAGGTCCAATGTTAACATCAAAGATGAGGTTGAGCTCAGGGTGCTGTTTTGTGCTCAAGGACTTTGTCACATTGAAATGGACGCAAACCACTGTCAGGTGTTCTATAGCCAGTAAAATCAGTTTGCGAATGTCCTGTACACATTGAGCCCATTGGGAAGGTTAGCAATAAATGCCAGAATCGCTAAAACCACGGACAAGTGGAGTGATTAACATTGACAATCTTGTGACAATGCAATGTTCTACTGGGAAACTTTTGGACCTGGCATTTTGGAGCTGTTACTTAGACATGTACTACCCACCTGGACCAGACACCCCCACCCCATAGCAATGACACTCCTTGATGACAGCACAAGGTGTTGACCTGACCTCCAAACTCACTAGATCCCAAACTGATCAATCAAATTTCATTATCTGTAGGATGCACCAGAACAAGCCTGATCCATAGAGGACCCTCTCCTCAACCCATAGGACCCAAAGGCCCCCACTACCACCATAGGACACCCTCAGAATGTCCATTCTCTGATGAGCCAGAACCGTTTTGGAGGCACAAGGGAGACCTACACAACATAAGGAAGGTAATACACATGAAGTTGGACATCAACATTGGTGATATTTCTAATATTGTCGTCATATAAACTCATGCTTCTTCACAATGATCAAGGGCAGTTGGCTGAATGTGTCAGATTCAGCACAGTCAAAAATAGCAACAAACTGGTTTCAAATAAAGTTAGATTTTCATGGCACCAATAGGAGAACACTAAAACAACATGAAGTACAGACCACCATGCTGTGGATTTTGCCCTGGCGCATCACTCGACCAGCTCTGAGTGCGAAAATAAATTGCAGGTGAAGTGACATTCGAATTACCAGAAAGTGTGAATGTGAGTGTGAATGGTGGTCTGTCGCCCTTGTGACAGACTGGTGACCTGTATACAATGTGCCTGGCGAGATCTCAACACCTTGCAACCTTGCAAAGGCTAAATGTGTCATGAAAATGGGGGAAATGGGAGGGCGCCAGGATCGACAAAAAGAGAGATTCTCAGGCTTTTCAGCTATGCACATGTGGAAAAGAGGTGAGTTTTGCTAATTTAAGACATCTATCTTGATAAATTTCACAAATGTTCTTTGGCTTCTGGCAGATTGAGGGAGTGTGAGTCAGTGATTTCCGACACATTGCATTAAATATGTGGCTTCAGGTGGCCTGTAAGCTATATGTAGAGTTCTGTGTACAGTGAGAACAAGTATCAAACTGTGTTGATCCCATGTTTAGCTTATATGAATATTGGGAATATTGAACATTGTGAGCTTTGTGTTATGATATAAACTGCATCAGAACCACCTTGCTCTCTAAGCCCAATGTAAGTGCACTGCAAGGGCACTGTTCCCTATCATATCAAAATGAACAGCTGTAAAATGATAGTTGTAATGATACATCTTCTGATGCTAAGCTAAGGCACATCATCAGTGATGTTCCTGATCTCATTGGGTGTTTCGGGTCTTTCGAAACATCAGACACCCTCCTTCAGGTGACCCAGCTGAGGTTGATCAAGCCTCAGCTTGTGCCCTAGCAGCATTTGTTTACGGATCCGCTCTTTTGATCCAGAGCCACCTCGAAGCCTTCTCTGCAGCCTCTGTGCTGTTGCCGATAGCCCTTCTTCTTTTCTCACCCGTGATGCCGAGTACA
>JASGAT010369487.1:0-14078 GCA_030220025.1 Chelon auratus | reverse complement strand
ACACACACTGAGATCAGATCTCAAGTGCTGGCTGGGGACGCATGTGGAGACACATTTAGATTAAGACCAGGTGGATGGACAGGTGAGACCAGGTGAGACCAGGTTGACCAGGACGGACGTTAATGGTCTGAACGAGACTCTGAACAGTTTAAATGATTTTGCTAAAAGACGTCAGGATCCTTCTGGTATCAGCAGTGAGAAGACTAAAGGTGGACAAAAAAATAGTTTTCAGTTTTATGAACTGTGTATTAGTTGATGAGCGAAAACAAAACATGAAAACATCAGACATTAAACAACATGAGTTCACTGTAAAACGATTTATATAATCAAGCACTGGTCTTAGATTATTGTGTCGTGTTGTGTTGCATTTAGTCTTTTACTGTATGGAATCAAGTTCTCATCACCAGTGTACCTAATGAACTGGCAAATGGCCAAGGCTAATGTCAGCTCGTTCAGACCAATATTAGTAATATTAGCTCAGGCTAACATTGGCTAGTTTAGGTTAACATTAGCCAATTTAAGCTAAAGTTGTTGAGACTACATTAGCCAGTGCTTGGCTAATGTTTGTCGGTTTAATAACCAATATTAGCTGGTTTATGCAAACACTATTCAGGCTAATATTAGCTGGTTTAGGCTAACACTGGCTAGTTTAGTTTAATGATAGCTGGTTTAGGCTAACCGTTTAGGTTGACATCAGCTGTTTTTGTTCATACACACAACACTGGAAGTCTGACTTGTGTCCTGTGGAGACAAACCAAGTTTATTATTATTTCTGTTTAATTTTAAACATTTTATAACAGCATTGATTTAACGACTGAATTATCATCCAGGTGTTGGACGTGGGTTCAGAGAGATGTGTGAAGAGCTTTTAGAGGTGGGCTTTCCATGTGAAGGACGACAGAGATCGGTTCATGATTTAGATATGAAGCACTGAGACGTCCCTGCTACACTCACAAGGACACATTAAACATGCAATGTACAGCACTAACCCCTGTCCTCACCTCTTCATCCTACTCTGTGACTTCTGTCAGTGTTTGTACAGGTTTGTGTTGTTGAACTGAACTCATTTAGACAACAGAGTTGACATGTTCACCGTTTGTGTTAGGATCTGTACAGAGATGTAAACTAGCTGCATGCTACAGATCACAACATGTAGTCAATAAAGCGCTTTTAGAAACCAGTGACGTGATGTTTGTCTGACCTGAAGAACTTTCTGCATCTGTAAGATCAACCTGCACATGTTCCTGTATGAAGACGAGACTTTTAGTTTCTAGAAGAGGTCTCACCAGTGTCTTCCGTTATAAAATACAACTGTCTGCTACAAACACATAAATGACCAGAGAATTGGTTTATATGAGGAAAGGAGTTTATGCAACATTAGCTAGTTTAGGCTAACATCATTTAGGCCAATGATTGCTAGTTAGCTGGTTTAGGCTAACATTAGCTAATTTATGTTTATGTAAGCTGGTTTAGGCTAATGTTGTTTTGGCTAATGTTAGCCAATGTTAGTCTAAACCAGCTAACTATGGTTAACATTAGCTGGTATATGTTTAGTTTAGCTGGATTAAATTAATATTAGTTGGTTTAGGTTTATGCTACCACCAAAGCCACCATGCTGATAGAAAGAAAGAAATAGAAAGAAAATAAAAAGAAGAAGAAAATACCGTCAATGTCAGATGAAACCAGGTGGAGTGAGTTCATCCAATGTTGAAAGTATTTTCTTACAGAAGAAGAGCTAGCTCAGATACACCTCAAAGGAGAACTACTTCAAGACCAAAGAAGACCAAGGACCTCATCACTGATTTTTATGATTTGGTCCAAAACAAAAGTCCAGGACGTCAGGACAACAATGGTAGAATACTCTAAATTAAATCATAAATCACAAAAAACTACATATCCGTTTCTTTTACATAATGAGGTTCATGGTCTGAAAGACACATTTAGGTTCTGCACCATGAACAGTTGTTGTTTCAGAAGATTTCCTTTCTAACGAGACGGCTGAAACATCATCTCCATCTGTCTCTCTGGCCTCAGGCTGCTCGTATAGTTTTACTCCAAACAACAGCCCTTGACACCGGCACCTTCAGCCCATCCAGGATGTTTTTACCAAAACAACCTGAGTAACACAATCGTCTCAGCTTTTAAGGACTGCTCAGGAAGCCTCTTCTGGAGGAGAGAGGAGCTTTAGCTTTAGCTTTAGCATAATCCGTTCTCACACCTGAACTCCAAATAAAGTCCAGAGAATCAGGTCCAGATTAAGTTCAATACCAAATACGTTTTCCAGAACACAGAAACCTCCTAAGACGATGGTGGCAAAATAGCTCCCTTTAACAAGAAGGCAACCATCAACAATGTTGATGTTCAAGGTGTACTTATCCATCATTATGCCTCTACATTTCCTACATTAAGTAACCCGGTCATTAGCTTGTTAACTGCTAGCCAGTGACTTCTAGTATGCTAAATATTAGCAATGGCTTATGGTTGATGTTACCACTTGAATGCCAAGCACAGCTTGCTCAGGCTAACATAGTGACTAACAACACATTGGTTAGGTTAGTTAACAAACATCTGTGACTGTGACAGAGATTAGCTTGCTTAAACTAACACTAACTTTTATTAAGAACACTGACATCATTGATGAATAATAATGTGTTTATTCAGAATGTGTCTGTGATCTTGTGTTCAACTTAAACTAGTTGGTGAACCTGATGAATGTTGACGCAGCGTTGAGCTTCAAAACATTTAGCTTCCAGCTGATTCAGTAAAACCTCCTGCTGAACAAAATGCTTCAGAAAATGTCCAGACTGAGTCCAGTATCAAGCGTCTGGACTGACGGCGTCCGTCTGTGTTTCTGTTGGTGAGTCGAGACTCTTCTGCTGTTTGGTCCACATGGCTGCGTAGAGGCCTCCACAAGCCAGAAGCTCCTCATGACTGAACACAAGAAGAAAACATTAATTCATTCATTTATCCCTTAAATACGGAAATATAAAATGAACTGCTAATTAAACAACAAACATCTAAAGTTAGAGAAAATAAACTGTTAGGCTGTTGAAGGGTCACTGGTGACGATCTGCTTAAGAAGAAAGTTGAGCTGTCTGAAATCCTCCTGCAGACTTGAACCAACTTTACTATGAATTAATAAAACCACAAGTCTGTTAGTGTCTGAGCCGCCAGACAGAGAGAGAGAGAGGGAGGGAGGGAGAGAGGGGAAGGGGGGTAGAAAAGCAAAAAAGAGGAAGAACACCAAAACGATCACAGTGATGCTGAGACGTCTCTAAATAAAGAGCAAACACATGACGTCTGTCTGTACTTCACATGGATGCTGGTAGATACTTTATCTCACAGTGATTTCAAATAGAAACTATTTTACTGACTAAATATATAAAAATGGATTCATGTAAAACCTCCTGTAGAACCACAGCAAGCTCATGTTTAACAATATGTTAGCTTTAGCAAGCTAATGTTAGCCACTATGTTAGACTAATCACAATAATGTTTGACACTGTGTTAGCCTTAGCACTGAGCCTTCTCATCACCATCCCCATAGACCAGAAGAACACCTGTAGCCATGGCAACCGTGCACAAAGACAACGGCGGCTGCAAAATGATTCAAAATACAAGCGTCGATGAAAACTAGCAAAAGTGTGTCTGAAGATAAAGCAACAGTTAAAGTGAAGTCTGGGCCGGTGGAAGGAATCGGCCTGAGGACGGGATGAGGCCTCTTCCTGTCTCGGTCTCACGATACACTCCAACACTTTGTGGCACATCTGACACCGGAGGTTAAAGTGGCGTGGCCCGTGTTTACATCACAGTGTCAATCAAGAGACGAATGGTTTCCTCTGCACACGCCTGCAGGGCAGAGAGCCGGCCGGCATGTGTTGACTCTGTCAGCCATGGACTCGTCCGTCAGGGTCTTCTTATCGAAGCCCTGGTGTCGTCCTCTGTGTGAGAAAGGAAGTCTTCGTGGGCAGCTCCGATATCAAAGGACAGGACGCATCAGTAGCTCAGTGTGTGTGTGCTTGTCTTTGTGTAGTTGTGTGGACCGATCCTTGACACAACACCAGTGTTTGTGGGTTAAGACTTGGTTTTAGGGTAAAGGTCAGGGTGATAGCAGGAGGTTTAAGGGTCAAACACACTGAGGTTTTTGATCTACAGATAACAAATTTGCAAGCACTTAGAACACAATCAATCAGTCAGTCAATCAATCAGGTGTAACACACACACAGATGTCTTCAGAGATGGACATGTCCTCACCGTCCTCTCTCTGCGATCTGTCCTCTGTCAACCACCAAGATCTGGTCTGCTCCAACAATGGTGGACAACCTGCAGCATCAACATTATTCTGCTTTAATTATCATATTCTGCTTTATGTAGGAGACACAAAATAAAAGACAAAGGCTGAGAATCATATTATATCACGACATGGAAGACACACAAAAGCTTTAGAGACGTGAAGATGGTTGAGTTATGAATCCTGGATGAATCTGGGATCAATCTAGACGACCAGAGAATGGGTTTATGCTAACAGTAGCTGGTTTATAGTTAAATTAGCTGGTTTAGGCTAATGGCTAACTTGGGTTAACAATAGCTGGTTTATGTTAAAGTTAGCTGGTTTAAGCTAATGTTAGCTGGTTTAGCACCAAATCCACCATGCTGATAGTGACTTGGAGTGGGTGTGTCTTTCAAATAGAAGGAGAGCTAGCTCTGTGGACATTAGCAATATTTTTGTGTTCTGTTTAACCACAAACCCACGAACCATTGTTGTCTTTTGTCCCCACTTTCACCAGCTGTCCTCAGTTAACTGGTCTCGAGCCTGATAGTGGTCTAAGTCAAACCCACCCCCACACAGCTGAGTGTTTCGCTGCAGGGTCGGAGAACTCTGCATGAACCTGTCTGTAAATTATTAAAGTTAATATTTATGACTGCTCTGGTAGCGTTGTTTAGGCCAATGTTAGCTTGTGTCGACTCAATATGATAGCTGGTTTAGGCTAACATTGGGTAGTTGAGGCTAATCATAGCTGGTTTAGGCTAACACTGGGTAGCTGAGGCTAATGATAGCTGGTTTAGGCTAACATTGGGTAGCTGAGGCTAATGATAGCTGGTTTAGGCTAACATTGGGTAGTTGAGGCTAATGATAGCTGGTTTAGGCTAACACTGGGTAGCTGAGGCTAATGATAGCTGGTTTAGGCTAACATTGTCTACTTTAGGTTAACATTAGCTGGTTTATGTGTAGGTAATCTGGTTTGGGCTAATGTTGTTTAGGCTACCTGAGGTGGGAAAAGTTTCAACCTTGACCACAAACCTACAAATCAACGTTTTCTTTTGTCCCAGTTTCCACCAGCCGTCCCCACTTAACTGGTCTTGTGTCCCTGACTAAGTCAAACCCACCCCCACAGCCGAGTGTTTCGCTCCAGGGTCGGAGAACTCTGCATGAACCTGTCTGTAAATTATTAAAGTTAATATTTATGACCACAGTCTGATTAAAGCCATGCTAAGTGATCTAAATGGCTCTTAGCTCAGAAACTGAGATGAGACTATAAGAGGAATCAGAAATTTCAAGGTGCACAGATTTGACATTTTTCTTTCACTTTCACAGTTTTTCTTCAAGACGTGAGGAGGACGCGTCGCCAGCGCTCGTAAAACTGAATGCAGAAGAGAAAGAGAGGACAGAGCTCTGCTCACGTCTCTCCAGACTGCTGAGTTTCTCTTTAAGCTGGAAGCAGATCCACCACTCTGGCTATCTTTGGACGGCCACCTTCAATATTTGATAGAAACCCTCGGTCACAGGTAGAAATATCTTTCCCCAGAGACTGCAGACGTCATTGAGGCTTCTCAGCGACAAGAACACATCCAGAGTGTTTACATGCAGACGGGACACTCATGATTCACGTCCTGGTTTTAAACTGGAAACACAGCAACGTATAAAACTAAATATTCATGACACATCTGGATAAAAGCATCTGAACGTCTGATTGGACCCAGTGTAACCTGATTCTTTTCAGTTTTATTTATGGGTAAAAACAGAGCTGTGAACAAAGTTTGTGCTGGCGTAGGATCATCAAACATCTTTGCAGGGGTCAGATGTGAGTAGCTGTGGTGGTTGACTACTGTTGGTGCTAAAGTACTCAACTAAATACTGATCTAGTATTTTTGCTGTTTTCTTTTTTCTACATTTTTTTTCTGTATCTGGCAACACAAGATGGACCCATAGTCTGTAGAACCAGAGTACGCCATGACAGCTCCTCTAAAGTGAAGCCAACGCATGTAGAGCTCCCCCTGGTGTCTGGCTGCAGTATAGGTCATAAGCCCCGCCCCCCCCATGTTAGTGGGCGGGACTAAAGTACACCTCACATACATTTTAGGTATTAAGAAGGTAGGTACTTGATTTAATGCTGATGTATGTTCAAGTTACTTGACGTTATAAAAAGAGGAAGTGACAGTTATGGACAGTTGCCGTGACAACAACAAAATAAAACTACTTAATAAGTAGTTGTCCTAACCGACCTCCACTTGAACTTCAGTTCAGTGAGATTGTCAGTCAATGAATTTCATTAGCTAGCTACGTTAGCTCTGTGTTAGCATTTACACGTTGTTTTTTTTCAAGCTAACCCAGTGATTTCCTAGCTCACCCTGTAATCTTTTTAGTAAAAGATTAAGATTAAGTGTCTCTCGGCCAAGTATACTTGTGTATACAAGGATTTGCATTTATCCCATCCGTGAATTAGCGAACACACAAGCACATAGTGAGGTGAAGCACACACTAACCCGGAAGGGTTAGGTGCCTTGCTCAAGGGCACTTCAGCCGCTTTCTACCGGCCGGGGGTTCGAACCGGCAACCCTCCGGTCACAAGCCCAAAGCGCTAACCAGTAGGCCACGGCCACGATTCTGTGGCGCTTTAGCTAGCATAGCAGAATTGCTATGCTAGCTGGTTTTTAAAACTTGGAGTCAAGTGATTGAATAATGATTTTGATCTATAAAGTTATTCTGAACATGTTTTTTACGGCAACGTAACGTAAATAGAAAAATAAAATGACCAACAGAAAAATGATATTTAATGCTCCTCTTATATTTCCATCTCTCTCCTCGTGAATACAAATTTAATTTCCAGGATTAAGCCTTTGTTGAAATCTGAGATGAATTAAACTTAATCAATACATAAATGACAAGGTGATCTGGTCATGGTTCGGTTTCTCCATCAGGATCAAACACTTTCCATCCAATCAGTAAATGTGATGAAAGGTGGATCTGAGCTCGAGCCTTAAAGTCTGTTTTAATTTGACTTAAGGAAAGAATGATTGAGTCAATGAACAGACCTGATCCCAGACTCCATCTGCTGCTGTTCAAAGATTAGTGGAAGAGGCTGAAAAATGAGCGGCATTAATACATTTAACCGTCACCAGATGACTGGAGAAATTCAGACTCAGAGTAAATCTAAAAGAGGCTTGGTTACAGTTTGATAGACCTGCTGCTTTAACGTCCAGGGTAAATCATTTAGATTATATAGATTATTCTGATCTCATAGAGTCTCAGGTGAGTTCTAGAAACTATGGTCATGAACAGAGGAACTATCTCCAGAGACCAGAAACATGTTGGTGTAACATGACTGACTGACAGGTGGAGCCTCTAGTGGACGATGGAGGACCTGCAGCTTTAGGAGCTTCATGTTTCAGTCAGAGGTTTTATGAACTTGTTTATTTCTTTTTAACGTGTAGGTCCATGGAGCCTCTACAGGACGTTGGCGCTTGATGGAAAAGTTTAATTTCATTCACCATCTCAGTTTAATACTTACTACTAAAGACAGAGTGCACCTGAAGCTGATGAGAATAGAATTAACTTTACTGGTATTTACTGTTGAACCACAGCGTGACTGATGATCTCTGATGAAATGATCACGAGAGAAAAGAAAAAGAGAGAGACGGTGAAAGGAAAACAGGATTAGAGCAGAAAGACGGAGAGATTAGATGAAAAGCTGAGTGGAGGACGACAGGTCCACAGATGTTATTGATGATATTAAGAAGATTAATGAATCGTCTTTACATCAGCTGATCAGATGTGGTTTCTTCTTCATGGAGGAAAGAGGATTATGTTCAATGACATGACTCTGTCTGCTCTGATAAAAGTTATTCAGTCACAGAAGAAATGAAGAGGAGAAAGAAAGAGACAAAGAAAGAAAGAATGAATGAAGGAAAGACTGACAGACCTGTGGGCGACCACCACCGTGGTCCTGGTGCTGCAGACCTGGTCCAGAGACGCCTGGATGCTCCTCTCGGTCTGAGTGTCCAGAGAAGAAGTGGCCTGAAGAAGAGTTAGAAAGAAACAACATGGAGGATGTTCTAGAGAGAAACCACCACCACCTGGAGATCCTGGTACCAAGAGATCCTCCATCCTGATTTTCTCTCCCTTCCTTCTTTACTTGTTGTCTTGCTCTTTTCTCTCTCTCTGTTTCAGTTAGATCTTCAAACACAGACAGGAAGTGTCCCCTCATCCTCATGTCCTCGTGTCCTCATGTCCTCGTGTCCTCACCTCGTCCATCAGGAGGATCCTAGGATCTTTCAGGATGCTTCGAGCGATCGCCACCCTCTGCTTCTCCCCACCGCTCAGCTTCAGACCTCGCTCCCCCACCTCGGTGTCGTAACCTGACCAGACGCCTTCATCATCATCATCATCATCATCGTCCATTACCCTCACCATCATCGCCATCATCACCATCTTCATCATCCTGACCCTGTGGCAGCTCCAGGATCCTCTGGTGGATCTCTGCAGCGATGGCGGCTCTCTCCACCTGGCAGCGGTCGGCCGTGATTCGTCCGTAGCGGATGTTGTTGGCGACGGTGTCGTTGAAGAGGACGGCGTCCTGCGGCACCACGCCGATGAACGACCTCAGAGACGACTGACTCACCTGAAGAACCAGAACATCACTTTACTCAACACCTGACAAACATGGCCGACTGATGATGAACCAGGTTAACTCTCTCCTCACGGAGCATATGTCCACATGAATGACACATGGTTTAATTCACTCTATACTTTATAAAATTACATTTAATATTTTGGAACAAGCTGGAAACTCTCTCATACGTTAAGGTTTAACAGTCTCAGTATGAGGCCGTTCAGGACGACTACCAGGTGATGGGAGGCAGACTTGGGCACCTTTGGACAGAACCTGGCTCTAATAATCAGCTGTTACTGAGGCTGATGTCTGACAACTCCTTCCTGACAAACAGGAAGATGCATCAGAGCGACTAAGTGAACTGTTGTTTCTGTGCTGATGAATCATAAAACAGCTTCAACACATGTGGCTGCCACATGGAAGGACAAACATCATCACAGATCAGAAAGTGGACAAACTTTTACAGCACACTTCTTAAAACTAAAACTGAGCTGCTGAGTATCTGGACTATTCCTGGTTTGTGGTTGGTGGTCAGAGCCTGGGAGTCACTGTGTCGCTAACGGGGAAGCTAATGGCAATGTCAATGATAATGCTAATGGTAACATTAATTATGATACAAAGTGTGATGTTCATGTTGATGCTATTTGTGATGCTAATGGTGATACTAATGGCGACGCTAATGGCGATGCCAATGGCGATGCCAATGACTATGCTAAAGATGATGCCAATTATGATTCAAATGGTAACGCTAATAATGATGCAAATTGTGACGCTAATGGTGATGCTAACTGTGATGCCAAGGCTGATGCTATTTGCAATGCCAATAGTGATGCTAATGGTGACGCTAATGGTGATGCTAATGGCAATGCTAATGGCAATGCCAATGACCATATAAAGGGTAACGCTACTGGTGACGCTAATGGCAATGTCAATGATAATGCTAACAGTAACATTAATTATGATGCTATTTGTGATGCTAATGGCGACAACAGTGCAGATGCTAAAGGTGACACTAATGGTGATGGTAATTGTGATGCCAATGCTCATGCTAATTACGTTGCCAATAGTGATAATAATGGTGATGCTAATAGTGATGCTAATGGTGATGCTAATATTGATGCTAATGGTGATGCTAATAGAAAATCCCCAGACATAGTTGATTAATCGGTTGTAAAACCAGAGCCGGTAACGTCAGCTAAAAGAGAATCAGATTAAATGTGAACGAGACTAAAGTCTTGATCCTCTGAGATCCTCTGGGATGTCGGCCATCTTGAACCAAAGCTCCGTCATTCAGCAGTTGGTTAACACGTTAGACGTTAGTGACACATTAAAAAGGTATTTACAGAGTCCAACATTTAACGAAGCGACGGCAGCAACATGTGGAACAGATGAGGAGACCAGCTGGTCCACACGGGACCACGTCCTGTCGTTAAAGAGACGAGCACATGTGTGAGGTGATTAAAGCCAATGAGGAACCAGCGTCATGTAATCATCTTCATCTGGACACGGGACATGTCTTCTCTCAGA
This sequence comes from Chelon auratus, assembly GCA_030220025.1. Lineage (NCBI taxonomy): Eukaryota > Metazoa > Chordata > Actinopteri > Mugiliformes > Mugilidae > Chelon > Chelon auratus. The sequence continues at coordinate 3,660 of JASGAT010369487.1, read as the reverse complement.
GCAGGTGAGAGTGAAGAAGGAGGAAGAGGAGAGGGAGGAGGAGGAGGAGGAGGAGGAAGAGGAACAAGTTTTAACTGTCAGAAAGTTTTGGAAAAAGAAATGTCCCCAGAACTGAATAAAAACAGGAGGCCACAGACACATGTGGTGTCTGGACTCTGAATTATTCAGGAAACTTTTACTATGATTAATTCACAGAGAGAGAGAGAGAGAATAAAAAGAGAAGAAGAAGAAGAAGAGGAAGAGTGAGTGTGAGAGCAGCTCTGAATCTTTTAGATCATGTCTTGGTTCAGACATTAGAATAAATGACATAGACATAATCCAGCTATGCTAAGCTAACTGTAGCTAACTCTGACTGCACTCGTAGACGGATCATAAACTGTTAATAACCTGTTAATAATTAAAATGTTAAGATGTTATAACGTGTTAATGACCATTCGTTTGTAACTGAACGATAAACACACGGAAACTATAGGAGATGAACAGAACAGAGAATAATATAGACTGTAGGGGGCAGTAACAGGACCTGTAGGGGGCAGTAACAGGACCTGTAGGGGGGCAGTAATAGGACCTGTAGGGGGCAGTAACAGGACCTGTAGGGCAGAAGATGATGAAGAAGAAGAGGATGAGGATGAGTAGAAGGGGTTAATTAATTAATGGTGATAATTTGAATCTTTTACCAGCTATTGACTAAGAGGTGGACGTCTGTTGGACGGCTGAGAGAAGACAAAACACTGAACAGACAGAAATGTTTCTGGGAAGTTACGAATAAATGTTTAAACATTCTGAACAGATTAAGACTGAGGAGATGATGAACAGATGAAGGCTTCATCCTCTGGAAACATCTGCAGCTCAAACTGATCAAGATGTTTTGTTGGCGTCTCCTTAAACATGTGCAGTCTGGAGGACGAGGATGTGATGGACGTGATGGACGTTCACCTTGGACACGTCCTGGCCGTCGATGCGGATGCAGCCGCTCTGAGGGTCGTAGAATCTGAACAGCAGACGGAGGATGGAGGTCTTTCCTGATCCAGACGGTCCCACCTGCACCAGACAACGTCCACTGAGTCTTGACATGGAAGAAGACAGACCGGTCTGAAAGAGGAGCTAAATATCTGGGACATTAAACGTTACACTGATTTAACCAGCCTGAAACCTCTGAACCAGAGACTGGAGAACCAAGATGGCTGCCATGTCTCCTCCTCCTGCTGACTAATCAATGACATCACAGTAGAAAGTAATGAAATCTATGTTCTATGTTCTTGACCTGAAAACGTCTCATACTAAAGAAGCTACGGAGCCTTTTCTGGAAGTTTGCTGAAGCTTGAACACGAGCCTATACTGCAGCCAGCCACCAGGGGCAGCTCCTCATGCTTTGAGGAGATGTCATGGTGTCCACTGGTTCTACAGACTATGTCTCTGGGTCAGACATCTTAAAGCCCAACAACACCAGGAAGTCTTTTAGAAAGAAGGAGGACCAACCAGAGCCACCGTCTGTCCTGGCTCCACTCTGAACGTCACGTCTCTGAGAACCTTAGTGCTGCGGAAAAACAGACAACGACAACAACGTCCTCAGTTCTGTCCAGAGCTTCTTTACAAGGCTTATATTCTGTTTTCAGAACCACAGTGGAGCGGCAGGTGAAGAAAACGTCTTCATCAGTTTGAAAACACATGAGCTGCAAATACAAAAATGTTTCCAGGAGACCAGAATAAGTCATGAACCTGCTGAACGTTTCAGCATCACATGATGATTCCTCTACTCAGTTTAAATAATCGTATTAATTTCCATGTCTCTGAGGTTGTGTTTGCAGATCATGTGTTGGTTTCTTGACCTCTCTGGACAGAACATCTACAAACCCTGAGACGTAGCTGAAAGAAACTCTGTCAAAGTCCACCTGACCTGAAGTCAGCTCCAAGTCCTGACAGCCGTCAACATCCTGGACATGGAGGAGGAGGAGGAGGAGGAGGAGGAGGAGGTGGAGGAAGAGGATGAGGAGGAGAAGACCAGGAAATCAGAGACAAGGAAAACAGGAGGATTTTTTTTTTTGTCTTTTCATCAAAACCAGCTGAACATTTTATCACCGTCTTCTTCTAGACTTGTAGACCCTCTCTCCCACTTCCTCTCTCCTCCTCCTTCCAGCCAGAGAAGGAGGTGCTGTGTTGTTCTTTGTGTTTATTCATGTGTTTAACATATCAATGAATGTAGGAGCTTTAGAGAGAGAGGAGACCACTGATCCCACAAACACACAAACTAATACAACACACATTTACTACACACAGACTTTAAACTACAACGACCTACATAAGACAAGTCATCCATCCATCATCCAACCATCTTCCATCTATCATCCATCCATTGATTCACTTTAGCTCCTGAACTCTGATCTGCTGGTGATGAGAGGATGAGTCCAGGAGACTCTGGGTTGGTTCGTTAGGCCTGTCCTCATTAATTAACAGTAATGAATCAGTGAATCAGTCACCTCTCTCTGCTCTGACAGCAGCTCCAGCATCTTCTCCATGTCCACAAAGGAACTCTGGATCAGTCTAAACACAAAGTGAACTGGGAATCATCAGAACCATCATGTGTTACAGACAGACAGTTTTAACTAATTCATTCATTCATTCATCCTGACTCTGACCTGTAGTAGGTTCCAAACCAGTTGAGAGGAGTGTAAAGCTGGAGGACATATGTCCCAAACAGGACGTAGTCTCCAACCTGAGGGACAGAGGAGACATTCATCTCCTGGTGGACATGAAATGTCATCTAAACCTGGAAGTGTCCCTCAGTTAGATGTCCTTCATACCTGGAAGTGTCCCTCAGAGACGAGATGAGCGCAGAGCAGAGATCCAGCCAGTAGTCCTAATCCAATAATGATGTTCTGGGTCTGGTTCAGTAGAGCCAGAGACGCTGAGCTCTTCCACTCACACTGCTGCAGGACGGGACTAAATGATGTGGATGTGTTGGATTAAATAATCTGGATTTATTAAATAATCTTACCTGATACTTCAGAATGTTCTCCTGGAAGCAGCCGACCTCATAATCCTCAGCATTGAAACATTTGACCTGAGTGGAGAGAAAACTAGAAACTAGAGACAACATGGACGTCTCCACCAGGATCCATCTAAACATGTGGACATATGATGGACACATGATGGACAGGGTACAGCCTGAATCAGCTGATAAACAGATAGTTGTCAAACCGTCTCAAAATTGAGCAGAGAGTCCACAGCTCTGGATTTGGTCTCGTTGTCCTGCTCGTTCATGTCTCGTCTGTATTTGGTCCTCCACTCTGTGATGAGGACGGTGCAGGCTGCAGACAGGAAGTAGGAGCTTCATCAGTCCATCCACCCAGAGGGACGAGTATTTAGTAAAAGCCTTCTGAGCTACTGTTAGCTGGGAGGCTAGGACGCTAGGAAGAGCTACTGTTAGCTGGAAGGCTAGGACGCTAGGAATAGCTACTGTTAGCTGGGAGGCTAGGACGCTAGGAATAGCTACTGTTAGCTGGGAGGCTAGGACGCTAGGAAGAGCTACTGTTAGCTGGGAGGCTAGGACGCTAGAAAGAGCTACTGTTAGCTGGGAGGCTAGGACGCTAGGAAGAGCTACTGTTAGCAGGGAGGCTAGCAGACTCACTGAGGTAGAGGACCATGCAGGTGAAGACAATG
>JASGAT010369474.1:0-28226 GCA_030220025.1 Chelon auratus | reverse complement strand
AGAACTAAACAGAAACCAGGACGAAAGACATGACAAAACCATGACAGAACCAAGAACGACAGACATGACAGAAAACATGACAAAACATGAGAAAACATGACATTTATTTTTTTCACAACTGTTAAGGTTACAGCTAGATTGGGTCACAGGGTAAATGTAATATACACTGATCAGGCATAACATTATGACAGGCAAATTGAATTTACATTGAGCATCTTGTGACAATACAATGTTCTGCTAGGTTGGATTCATGGGGATGTTACTTAGACGTGTACCACCCACCTAGACCAGACCAGGCACCCCCACCCCATAGCAATGCAGCCATGCCAGCAGGAGACACAAAAAATGGTTTAGGAATAACTCAAAACACATGAAAAACAGCACAAGGTGTTGACCTGGCCTCCAGATTCACTAGATCCCAAACTGATCGAGTATCTGTGGGATGTACTGTAACAAGCCTGATCCACAGAGGCCCCTCCCCTCAACCCATAGGACCCAAAGGCCCCAACTAACAACATCCTGTTGTCAGACACCACAGGACACCCTCAGAAGACCAATGTCCATTCTCTGATGAGTTGCAAATGCTTTGGAGGCACAAGGGAGAGTTACACAATATTAGCAAGGTGGTCATAATGTTATGCCTGATCGTTGCAATGAGGAAACAATGGTGACGATGGTCATCATCTCATGGCCAAATTTCAACAGTTCAGGCGCACACACAGCTGACATCACTGTCTACTCTATGTCTGACAGTATTCTCTGCCATACCTCTGCAGTGACACCTTTTCAACACGATGCGAATTTCCACTGGCGCTTTGTGGCTTTTCCCTCTTCAGATGGAAAAACTGCTACATGACAGGTGAAGCCGTTACCCACAGCGAATCTGGAAATATCCTAGAGGCCTTGAATTGCAAACGGGCATCCGCACACAGTTCTCCCGGCAACCCGAGAGTTATTGTGAAGAGTTAGGGAAATTTCCCACTGCAACAAGACCATTATGTGGGCGTGTTGCTTGTGAGTCATAAGCGTGTGCATCAGTGACAAGTTAGACAATTAGACAGAAATAACAACAAATCAACCTGTCGTTAAAAAAATAACTCTTGAAGCGTATAAAGCGCAGTGAATGACATGATTTATGCTGATTGCTGCTTGTGTTTGTGAATAAGGATATTGAGCAGCTGTCAGTCAGAATGAAACTGCTCGCTGCCACGTACAACAGGAGTTACGCCAAACAAACACAGGGGCATCAGTCTTTCTAAGAAAACACTCCGAGCACTCGGCGGTGGCAGGCGAGACAACACAGCCAAGTGAAAAGGTTGTCTTTAGAGCAACAGAAAACAATACCGCAGTGGTTTGTCTCTACTCAATCAAGATTTGTCTTAATACAGTTTCTCTGGGCTCTGTATCGCGTTCTGTAAATGAAAGACCTGTCATAAGTAATACTTTGCTGTAGGGGTAAACACAAACAAATGTACATATCCCACAGAGCTCTTTAAGAAGAGGGTTTTTTTTGGAAAGAGAACACAGGGTTTTCTACCCTGATGCCGGAGGGGGCAGAGATAAAGAGAGTAATAGTTAGACTGTGGTCACATTGGTATGCAGACAGTCACGAAAGCAGCACAGTGCCTGTTGCATCTTGCAAATTCATTTGCTCAATATTGTGAAATTTCACCTCTTAAATTGGGAAGGACCTTCATATATATATATACATCACAACTCAAGGAATTGAGAGAGGCTGGTGAATCAGTCCCAAATGACCTGATTAACAGATGAGACAGAGTCATTTATTGATCAGTGCACTCCTCATGGTCAGTTTCATCGCCACGGCATAGAAGTTAAATTATGATGTTTAGGAATTTAAAATGACTCCAGTGATTCAGAAAAAGCTAAACCTCCTTAAACTAAGCTACTTGATTTACTGTTGTGTTTTAAGTGAACCTTGACCCATACCTGCAGACAAAGAATGCCATTTTTAGAAAGAGTTCACTGTCAAATCTAAAAGTCATACACACAGTGGAGATGTGAGCTAAATGCTAACGTCTCCCTGCTAACGCAATCACAATAATAATGCAAAGACGTTGCTCGGGATCCATCGGCCGACTGGGGCCTTTCTGTGTGGAGTTTGCATGTTCTCTGCGTGGGTTCTCTCCGGGTACTCTGGCTTCCTCCCACCATCCAAAGACCCGCTATAGGTTCTGTGTTAGCCCTGCGATGGACTGGCGACCTGTCCAGGGTGTACCGCGCCTCTCGCCCAGTGACAGCTGGGATAGGCTCCAGCCCCCCCGCAATTCAGAGGACAAGCGGTTAGAGAAAATTAATGAATGAATGTTGCTCAGGAGGTCAAACTAGCTTCATATAATTTAGTGCGTTAGCCTCCTTCTACTACTTGCTGGTTAGGAAATAATGTACAGAAACTGAAATACTGAACAAGAAATATTTTTATAATGAAAATGCCAGCTGAAAAGTGAAGGATAACCATCATGTAACCATTGTTCTTACAATTATTTTATGGCAACCCATGCTGCAGATGTTCAGATATATCATTCATTCATTCATTCATTCATTCATCTTCTGTAACTCCTTGTTCCTGTTAAGGGTCGCGGGGTGCTGGAGCCTATCCCAGCTGTCATCAGGCGAGAGGCAGGGGTACACCAGAGGTCACCAGTATATCGCTCGGCTAACATAGAGAGACAGACAACCATTCACGCTCACATGCACACTTACGGACAATTTAGAATCACCAATTAACATAACAAGCATGTCTTTGGACAGTGGGAGGAAGCCGGAGTACGCGGAGAGAACCCACGCAGACACAGGGAGAACATGCAAACTCCACACAGAAAGGCCCTGTCGGCCCATGGATCCGAACCCTGGACCTAACCACCTCGCCACTGTGCCGCCCCAGATATGTCACTCACAACTAAAAATGTCAGTATTTTATTGAAGTAGAGGATCAATTATCCCAAAAATATATCTAAAGAATCTGGACAAATTTCAACCAAAACTATCTGCAAGGGATAAAAATAACATGCTTCAGTAATTACGAACTTAGCCTTCAAACATGTATTTGCCAATATACTGTCCTTCAGGTGTAGCCCCAGTGTTAAGTGAGTGAATACAGCACATCCAGAAAGTAGAAAACATCGTTTGTGGTGTCAAAAGTCACACATGCCGAAGATGTCTGGCATTACATTCTGTCAAAATGGCAGTTAACAAGGCAGCGCATCATCCGCGGCCCCCCTCCCATTGGTCAGAGAGCCTGTTGCCAAGGTGTCGACCTGTGATTAAGACCCCAGTAAATCTTCCCACCCAGGCAGCCTTGGAGAGCAGTTTCGCCCCGGGTCACTTCACGCTCCTGCAGGGATGAGTCTCGCTCTCCTCTGTTTCTGCCCTCAGGGCTGAATCTCCAACATGGGCCATTTCCTTCTGGCCTCCTCACAGGTCGGACTGGGGACCGGTTCCAAGGACTTCCTGAGACTTTTCCCTACCTGCTTTGTGGTCAGTTGTGATCGAAAAGGTTTGAATATTACACACATGATGCAACATCTCAATAAGCAGATGACACCTTAAGTTATCAGGAGTCTCGCAGTGACAGGCAACCCTGCATACCTTCCTTCATTCTCCTCTCAGGCGAATTCCTCTCCTTCCATCTCTCCTTCTATGTTTCCCAACTCTGTTTTTTAAAAACCTTGGTGAAAAGTCAAACACGCTTCTTTAAGTTTGATTTTATCTGTGTTGGTGCTTACTCTCACCGCAATAGACCGCATTTGTTTCTGAGGTTTCACACGCCTTTCTGTTTTCTCACATTGTAATTAATATGTTCCAGGTTTGATCAATCATCATGCCTTGTGTAATTGCTGATAATAAAAATGTTGACACCTAACATAGTCTAAAATAATGACTCTTTCTGTGATGCAGGTAACCGCTCCACACGGGGACCAATCCCACCGCTGTTACTTGAAGACCCCACGTCTGTCCGAGCCAATCAGAGGAGGCCGGACTCCGTGCGCCGTGGTGCTGTGTGAAGTGGGCTTGACTGCAGGTAGTTAGCCTCCGCTTAATCTAATGATGCATACTTCCCCCTGTTTATGGCAGCCGAGGAAGAGGGAACACTAGCCTGTGCTTGTCTGCTGCTGAGAATGCCCATTAACGCTCTCTTTCCCCTCAGGTGATGACCACCTGAGCTATCAAAGACAAGCGTGTCTGTAACACCACCCTCCACCCCTCCTCCTCCTCCTCCTCCTCCTCCTCCTCTCCCCCTTCCATCACACTCCATCCCCACCCCGCCTTTTGCTCCGACCTCCACCCAGACACATGCTGTGCACTTGCACACAGGCGCAACAGGTCGCAGTTGTCTTCACCTCCACAATTTAGATTTTGTGTAACATTGCAAACATTTATTTGCCTTTCTACAGCGGTTAGACTGTTTTATATCGAGGTTTTCAAGTATTCACCTTCTTGTTTCAGTGGAAGGAAAATTAGTTTGTGGTACTTAAAACAGAAATATATATATGTATATATTAAGGATACTGTTCTTGTGCCTCCCAGATCCCTTCTCTGTTGTTCTTTATTACATTTTATTAATCCTGTTTTTCAGAATTGAGGGTCTAAGAGGGCATGCTATGTGATGTACAAACTGTAAGGTAACGTCGAGACCATTTTCTGCCTTTAAACTATGTGAGAAGGAAGGTTTCCAGGTAAACAGACGGAGATGAGGAGCGACATGGCAACAGAGATCCTTTCTTGTCATGTCACTGGATATTTTATCACTACAAGCCACAGAGCTCATCTACACTGCATTAGCGCAGAGCCTTCACACCACTATGTCTACCTCTTCCATGTCTGCCCGTTCCTATAAAGCTCTCTCAGTCTCTTACAGTCCTTCTTTCTCCGTCCAGGACATTCAAAACTTCCCGTCAGTGTCCCTAAACCCATAATAGATGTGTGTATCTTCCCCCGGTGTGGGGATGCGTGATTCATTGTCCCTGAAATACAGCACCACCTAATCTTGAAGAGCAGATAAAGCTAATTAGGGGAAAGAGACATCAATCACTGCTCCGGGGGTTGTTATGTACCGTACATACCAAGAGTGGCATCTCAGTCGCTGGGTGTGTTTGAGAGCTCGAGTCAGTCACACACACATAGCTATTATTATGAGTTATGTCGGGAGGACGGTCTTTGGGCTGGAGGATTGTGAAAGCTGTATTGAATGTTTCCTCGGCTCTTTCAACCAGCAAGGAGTGAGAGAGCAAACTTAAATCGAAGACTTTTTTTTTTTTGCCCCTTTTGTGGAAATGACCTTTGACAGCATAACTCATCTGGAAGAGCAGAAAACTGGCGAGCAGCTCTGTTTGGATGTGCAGTGTGCATTAATACAGCTGTCACAGAGGCACACACACCCTTTCCCATGATTACAGCAGGTCCAGGAGGTTCATTGAACTCTGAGCTGCGGCACATGATTATTTTATTGCTCAAAGGGGGAAAAGAAACTCAACCTCGCTGATTCATTTGTTTATTTTACTTAATTTAATTAAAATATAACCACAGTTAATGACCATAATTTTGTTTTTCTTTCGAGCAACTGATTTGGAGGAGCACCAAAACTGGAAGGTGCACGACTTCATTCTTTCTGTAGGTGGCAGTGTGGCACTTTCTATGTTAAAAACTTGGAGCCGCAATGTGCAAAGCGAAGTACATGTTAATTACACACACAAAAAAAGAAGGCTACAAACACTTTTATTCCCGATATGGAACACGTTGCACGGCCGTTTCATTCATAAGCCAGCATAAAATGTGTCTGATGACGGATGACGCTCATAGCAAGGTGTGAACAGGCAGGAATGGATATTTACCGTGTGGCGTGCCCCGACAAGAGTGGATTAAATATTTGCCAGGGAATAAGGTTCAACATATACAGAGGGTTAGAGAGAAGTGGTGCATAAACAAAAGTTTGTGAAGAAAGTGAAAATGACAGAATGATTGAACGCATCCAAATAACATGAGCCACACTCGCCAAACCACACCGGGGTTGTTTTGAAATACTTTACTAAAATACTTTGAGGTTTATGAATCTAGTATAGGAATATGATACATCCATTGGTAATATGTCAGTACAGGGATACAAAAACACATCGTATAGAGTAACATTAAATTAGTTTTAAGACGAAATAAAAAGCAGCAGTGCAGGGTAGAGGAGTTAAGACATACTGAACAGTATATCCCTTGTGTAATGGAGGACAGTTTTCATCATGGTTATCAAATTAAAAATTAATATCTGAGAAGAGGTTGAGCGGTAAACTGAGATACCGGTATATAAAAGCCAAGAAGCTAATTGTCGTCCTTGTTATGTTTCACTCACTCCAAGTTATGATAATCACTACAATGGCAAAACATTTAAAATGTGTGGTGTCCCCAAAGATATTACTTTAAATTCACACACTTTAGAGAATATGCAATCTGCTCAAAAGACATGTTAGAAAAACTGAATTCAGGTTATTGTTTCCATGCAATCACAGAGCAGATTCTCTAATAGCAACTTCAACTGGACAAAAGCGAGATTATCTACTCAAGCCCCTCATGATAGGCATTGTTAAAAAACAGTGATATGAAAAGTCCTCATGAACTGCGTCGAGGTCCCTGTTTGGCCCTCAGCCAGCGCCGCTCGGGTCATTAGAGAGAGCTGGCCGTGATGAAGACGTATATCTTGGCCTGGAAAGTGGTAAACGTCCCCTGCCTCCAAAGCTTCATCTCCACGGTGATTAGGAAATCCCTTGGACCCTGAACCTGCCGGTGTAAGTACACGGCCCCCGTGTAGGCGTTCAGCTTCCTGGTGCTGAAGTAGCCTTCCTGGTTTCCCTGCGTGATAGTGACGATGACGTTGTCCCCGGAGTAAGCGGGGGAGGGCCCGATGCGGAAGATCTGTGCGGGGATGACGATGTTGGACTGGAAGCTGAGGTAGTAGTAGGTGATTCTCAGAGGTGAGTTTTGACAGTCAAGGTAGTTGGGGCAGCTGATCCGCTCACAGCGCCTGCAAAGGATCCAAGGCAAGGTAGACTTTATTTGTAAAGCAGCTTTTAAATACTTTTTTAGTGTTCTATAGGGAAGGTCAGAGGTGTAGAGTGGTAATAATTCAGCATGAAAATGGTTATAACTCACGTGTCGGACACTTTGCGGTAGTTTGCCGGACAGCTCAGAGAAAGGCACCGAAACCCTCCTTGGATGTTGTAGCAGGTTTCAGCTAAAGAGCAGTTATGGGCCCCTGTGGCGCACTCATCAATATCTAAAACACACAATTAATGCACAAGGGCTGGTTTACTGCCTGGAGAGGAGGAAATGTGCGTCAGTCACAGGATAATAGAACTTTGAAGAAAAGCCTCCTTGCGGGAGGAAAGAGACCGCTCGAGCAAAACATTCAAATTAGCATGACAAGATTTTCAGGCCAGTAAAGTTTTATAGACTGCGTAATTACCGAACTGAGCCACTGTAAAAGTAGCAATTATATTAATCCGTGGGCCATTACTAGATGCTCTATGAAGAGTTAAACGGGTGCTGGGCCGTGTTTAAAATCGATTTCAGAGCAAGATTCAATGAGGCGCACTTGCACCAGAGCACCCGGAGTACAGTGAGTGTGTCTTATTGTGAGTGTTCACCTCTGCAGGATCGTCCATTCGGAGACATGGTGTATCCATATTCGGGACAAGCGCACTGGTAGCTGCCTGGGACGTTCACACACTTGTATGTGCACAGATGGCCGATGCTCTGGGAACACTCGTCGATGTCTGTGCGACAGGAGGGTGGGGGGAGGGGGGGGGTGGGGGTGGGGGGGGATGAATCATGAGAAATGAAACTTCAAACGTCCCTTTTTTTGTGTAATGGAACGTGCCGCACCTTCACAGCTGTGCCCATCCTCCCTCAGATAGTAGCCCTGTCTGCAGTAGCACTGGTAGGAACCATAGATGTTGGCACACTCATGACTGCATGGGCTGGCCAGACACTCATTCACATCTGGAGATTAGAGGTTAGAACTCATTACTGTCACAAAGCTCTTGATCAAAGAGGTTTCTCTGTTTTTTATCCCAACATATAAACAAGATGTTGTTATTAAGCTAATTATGCTTTGACTGGTTCCTGCTTGAAGGCATGGCATGATATACAGTATGACGCACTAATACATGTAACCGTCATCACACCTCTGCAGCGTGCCATGCCGTGGTCAGTCCTGCAACCTGCACTGTTCGTGAACACACACAAGCCCAACACACACATATTTCCATGAACAAATACACAAAAACACTGGACGACATGCATCGGCATGCACACTCCGATGCACACGCACACACCCATCAACATTAACACAAACACACCTTCGCAGTTCTTGCCATCGCCAGATAAGCGGAAACCCGAGGTGCACGAGCACTGGTAGGAGCCCAGGGTGTTCTCACAGGTCTGGGCACACAGGCGGCCTCCGTAGCGCCAGCACTCGTTCACATCTGAGAGGAAGAGGCAACATCGTCATCATACCTCGATAAGTGCGCTTTTCGTTTGTGTGTTTGCACCCATGTGTGCAAGCCAGCATGGGCAGGTTTGTCGTCCTGCACAACTGCGTACGTGTGCATGCCCGTGCAAGTTTTTGTGCCTGTCAATGAGAGTGGTGTGATGTCAAGGGACCATCTGTCTGCTGATAGTCTAAACACTTTAGCGGTGTCCATTATTATGAGAGTCACAACACAGTGAGTCCCAAACAGAGGGAACAGAAGTAGCGGCGGCAGCAGCAGCAGCAGCGGGGCCAGAGCAGCAGAGTCCTCTGCAGCAGGAGACGTGATCGGTAGCCCCTGTAGCTACTGCAGGAGCCAGCAGCACAGGCTGGGAAGCAGCAGCAGCTCTGCCACCGCAGAATAATAAACAGGATCAGCGCAGTGGGAAGACAAAGGAGAGGAGAGGCTGAGGCTGAGGGTAACAGAATGAAAAAGAAACTGCAAGCGCCAAAATAGTAATAATCAAAAAAGTGTTCTTATTCACATGAAATATTTGATGTCCAGCATACCTACACACATCCTCCTGAACGAGTCATACTGATAGCCCGTCTGGCATTCACAGCGATAGGAACCAGGTAAATTTCGACACAGCTGGCCCTCTCCACACTGGTGCAGGCTGCTCTGACATTCATCCACATCTACAAGACGCACGTGGATTGTAAAGTTGGAGAAGTCAGTGAATTGAGGACGAGGAACTTGAACGTTTCTTTTTATCATCTTTCTATTTCTGGATCTTCTATCTTTAGTCGCCACTGGAGTAGAGAACAAAAATGATGCTATTCTATAATTCTTTTAAATGTTTTAAAATATGAAACATCTTCTGCAAACATTAGTCTGTAAATCGAATCTGATTACACATGCCTCATGTGTCATAGCGACACATCTTACCAACACATCTGGATCCATCGGGGCTGGCGTGATAGCCGCGGCTGCATATTATCTTCCTGTTGCACACGTAGGATCCCACTGTGTTGAGGCAGTTAAATCCTGGACTGCACGGCTGGGTCAAAGTGCCACACTCATCAACGTCTGTTACAGAAGACATGGATGGAAGGGGTGAGTGAGATAAAGGTGAAGGAAGGCAGAAGGAGAGGAAAGCCCCAAAGGCACAGGGAGAGACCACAGCGCAGCTCTTTGGCCACACCGTGTTGTGATATCAAAGCAAACACAAATCACACAGTTGCATTCCCCTGGATGGCTTTGTTGTGTGTGTGTGTGCGTGCGTGCGTGTGTGTCTGACATTTTCTCAGTTTTCTCGTTTCTCAGAGCATTTCTTTTACACTCCTTTTATAGCGGTGTCTGCTGTCTCAACATGCCCCAGTTCCTGCCCCTGGGGGCTAATTCCACAGCATCAGTTTGTACTGGAGGAGGACAGAGGATTGGCTTTTATCCACCCCTCTGTAGCCCCTAACAGCAACGTCTCTGATCTCCAGTCTGTGTGGCATTTAACCCCTCTGTCACTGCGGCCCTGCTGATTCACCTGCGTGGTGCACGGCCGCGTGCCTTCACAGACGATGATTCACCTGGTGGGAAATTTCTCTTTGTGTATTTGCCCTGGTGAACTCATCGGTTTGGGAACATGATAAGGAAACTCCAAAAACCAAAACAGAGATGAGTTTCATGCTAACTGTGGCAACGGTGCCCGTTAGATGATAGACTCATCCTTTGGTTTCACTTGTGTTATTAGAACAATATCATAAGGAAGGTTTTCCTCTGCCCAGTGCAGATCTAGCCAAACATTTTATATATTTATTACTTTTATTAGTTACATTTATAATTATTTAAAAACCTCCATCCATCCACTGGTTACCACTGACAGCAAAGAGGTCCAGGGCTTGAACCGTAGTGGTCGTAGGAGTGCATGTCTCTTGGTGTTAGCCCTGTGACTACCCAGGACAAGAGGTTACAGAAAACAAATGGATATCTTGGTCGTGTGAAATGTTAAAATTATATTTAAATGGAGCAGAAATGCAGAAATAGGGGATTAGGAGTCAGTATATATACGTAGAATATTACGAATGAGTTCTAATCTGAAGCTAAAAGGGTAACAAATGAAAAAATAATGAGACAATAGGGTTAGTAGATCTGCAGCAGAACTGATTATTATCTAGATAGATAGATAGATAAATGAGAAAAAAAAAATACCTACATGGTGTCTCTTACCTATGCAGTTGCCCTGTGCGTCCTGGCTGAAGCCCACAGGACAGCGAGGTTTGGGGTTGCACCTGAACGAGCCCTCGGTGTTCACACACTCGAAGCCTACTCTACAGTTATGGCTGCTCTGCGCGCACTCATCTATGTCTAGAGGAGAAAATTAAAAAAAAAAAAAAACGAATTAATGTGGGACAGCTGGGATAGGCTCCAGCAGACCCCCGTGACCCTTAACAGGACTAAACGGGTATAGAAGATGAATGAATGAATGAATTAATGTGGACTGAAGTGATCACTATATATAAGGCACGTTTCAAACGAATGTGTAATGTCATTTATTCACCACTGGGTGGCACTGTGGTTAAACAGCAGACTGCAAGTCTCATTTTATTAACTGCTGCTCATCTATCATAGCGCTCTCCTCCTCCAATACTCTAGAGGTTAATCAAGAGTAAAAGAACTGCATTACAACTTAGGAACCTTATCTATAGTAATCCATCTTGTAACAAGGAGCAAAATGTCTGAGTGACAGCTTATTATTTCAACTCGATGAATACATCTAATGAGTCAAACCAGCATCAGTCTTCCTGTGAAGAGTGTGTGAGTGAGCGTTGTGGTATATTCCCCCCAGAGTCCTCTAACACCTGTCTACTTAGGGGTTTTCCTCCCGTCAATCAGCCCTCCACATCTGTTGCCATGGAGGGAATAACAATCTCAAAAGACCACAAAATATGGTGCATATGGTGTGTGTGTGCGCGCGTGTGCGTGAATAATACATTTTGTGTCTTATGTTTTCAAGCAGGTTTGCAGTGTTTCACCGCCATAATTGCTGTATGAAGGCCTAACCCAGCTCTGGCAGGCAGCCCCGTGGATACAGGGTAGGTCTCTAAGCAGCAGATACAGTGATTGAGCATCACGCTCCTGACACAAAACTGGCAGAGTCGGCGAGAGGCTGAGCGAGCCTGACACAGACGGAGAGGGAGGAGGAAAACCAGGCAGCGGGATAAATGTTTGAGAGATTGGCAGCGACTTCTCTTCCAGTGAAGGCAAAAGGTCTCAGAGATCCTAGAAAGACCAGAGTCCATTTGCTACTGCTGGCGAGGATTTAACCCATTCGAACCGCTGGCTGTTATTTCCCCTGTTCCAGTCCTTTTGTGCATTATTAATAGAGCGGGACACTGTGTAAAAAATGGCATCATGCTTTTTGCAATGTCAACAAGAAATGTAATGTTTTCATGTACTGTGTTAGCTGTGGGCTATTCATAAACCACTGCTTTTCACAGTGTATAATGCTAAATAAATAAGTCATGTTTGTACTCTAATCATGAATATACAGACAATAAACCTATTTCATGTATTAAAGAAAAGCCAAAATTCTTGTATATGGGTCAAGATCGACTTTACAAACCGTTGTGTCCAGAAAGAGTGAGATGCACTGATATCAACAATGTGATTATGACACATGTGCTTTCTGTTTAGACTGAATTACTAAGAAGAGAAGAAACCAGTGATTTCCAAACATAATGACAAGGCAGTGAGTACTGCTGCAGCGTTGCACAATTAATTTCTTTCCTTAGATGAGTCACAGATGAGGGAGGAAAACAATTGAGTTTCTGTCTGAGTGGTGACTTTGCTTCATTTGTGAGAAGAGGCTAAAAGGAGCTTTTCATTACAGCCTCTTGGTAAGAGATGAAATGGGAATAGGTACCGCAAAGGCGTTTTTTTTTTTTTTTCACACCGCCACTCACTTACGCCAACGGTCTTAAGTGGCAAGCGTGTGGAGGCGTACGCGCTAAACAGACTTTCTAGTTAAATGCTCATTTGGCCTGATTGAACATCCTTTAAACTCATGAGGGGTGTGGATTAGTCTCCCGGCCTCAGCCCACAGAAATGCTTCTGCAGCTACAAGCCGGACTTACGGCGTTACATCTTAAATTAAAGGCGCTTCTTCCTGAACAATGCTGCAGCTTTATCACTCAGACCAGTTTATGGTCCATGGAAATAATGAGACGTGTTGGGAGGTTTACTATTGCATCCCAAAGCGGGACACCGCCCACAAAGACAAGCCAGGCAGCTCTTCATGGAGTTAAGAGCACACAAGAAACTAAAGGGAGAAAAACATCTCTGGAGTAACATTACTTACTATTCCTTCTTGTCTCACTTAAAATTACTTAATGTGAAGAATTAAAGAAGCAATTTAATACTTTCTCTCATGGGTGGGAAAAGTGATTGTGCCTGAACAAAGCACTTTCCTTACATTGTGAACATACGGCAGTCCAAATACTCCCTTGCAACATGTTCGAAGTGGCCGGAAGTGGATACTTTGATGCTGCTTAACGCTGATAAGGTGCAGTGTACCTTCACAAATGTCATTGTTGATCTGGTATCCAGGGGGACAGGTGATGGGCCTCTGACAGACGTAACTCCCTGCAGTATTCAGGCAGCGCTCGTTCAGCTCGCAGGGCCGCGCAGACAAACACTCATTTACGTCTACGTGTTGGAGAGAGAAGAGTCAGGATGAACGTGTGAGAGCGAACGAAGCGGGCAAATAACAGGCAATGAACAACAACAATGATTAAGAAAAAGCAGACAACAAGATTTATTTAAAAAAAAGTAGGATCAAGTAGGATGTGTGTGACAGTCTGCAGTTGGAGGTGGATTAAAGAGACAGGTCTAATCATCCTCTAGGAGAGAAATTAGGAGCACGGTCACTGGGTGTAAAATCCACACAGTGAGAAATTTGTCACCCCATTGAACCACTCTCTGTGTCATAGTTTGCTGCTGTCAAGCCGGTGACGGACCAGCAGTCATGCTTTAACTTAAAGATGTGTGCCCAGGGGGACAGCTTGGACACATAGACCTGTAGCTGATCAGGCTCAGGATAAAACACTCAGTCCACTGCCACTCTGAGTGGAAATAATGGGTATTTATGGTACGTAGCTGGTAGCGTAAATTGTCGTAATGCACTGATAGTTGGGATAAGGCCTCTGATGGATTAGAACCTATCCCACTTCCACTGTACGTGTGTGTTTTTTCCAGTGTGTTGCTCAGAGAGAAGGGGATTAGAGCTGTATCACCTCTGAAAATAAAGAGGCACTGAGGAGAGAAAGAGACAGATCATCGGCAGACGGCGTTGCCAAGACACTCAACTCAACTGGAAACCACCTCCTTTGGCAGAAGAAGCAGACTAAATTCAAGGCCGTGCCATTTTTCACTTCTATTGTAAACACAAAATGTCTGCATGCCACACTGGTGTGATGGAAGAACATGTTTTGGGCATTATTACTAAGTTTCAGTTTCTTACCCTCACAGGAGCGTCCGTCGGCTCGAAGAGAGTATCCAGGGGAACAGGAGCACTGTGGCGTTCCGCCCACCGGGGTGCAGTGTTGGTCGCAAATGCCGTTTCCTGAAATGAATTCAGCGTTATCAGTTCAAATGAAATATACTGCTGCACACAGCAGTATTTAGGCAGAAACAGCGGGGATGCTTGTGTGTGTGTGCGACCGGGCAGCATTTAATGCGCTGCTCTTTGCTCTTTTCCTCTCTCCAGGTTAATCCCTGACCTGGTCATATTGTATTTCCTACTTTTGGCTCACAGTGTGGTGGACCTCCACCCTGGTGTCATGGAAACTAAACAAGAGCAACAGAATGCTGCCCCGCGCAGACCACGACAGGGAGAAATCGCGAGATGCCAGAAGAACTGCTTGTGTTTGACATTGGAAGTGCAATTATATTTCATGGAAAGGCTGAGTGTGAAATAATAACAACGTCAGTCGATGGCAGCGAGCGCTGGTTTCTCCTCTAAACACGCTCGGCAAAATCACGCTGCACGTTCCAGTCACTGATTCATCGTGAGCTGCCGGGCCCCCAGCCCTCTCTCCCGTGATTGAGATGTGCATTTCTAACCTTCGCAGGGGTCGGGTAGGACAGCTGGCTGGGTGGGAGGCAGAGGTCTCGGGGTGGGCTGCAGCGCTCCTCTGCCAACCTCCTGCAGTCTGTTCTCCTCGTCCGCGGCCTCTGCACGCACAGGAGTGAAATCAGCACAGGAGCAATGAATAACTCTGTAATCATGAATTCTGCCTCTGCATCTACAGTGGCCTTAGTTAGAGACCTTGCGCAACGCGCGCGATTTGAGGCCAGTGGCTGCGGATGAAAGTTGTAACAGCAATGGAGGTGAGACAGGAAAAAACACTGCCTGCAGACAAACATTCGGTTTTATTAGTGAGCCCCATCTCTCACTGTAATTTGCTGAGAGCTCCGGCATTAGCATCCTGTTGAGACAGGCTTGTGTTGGTAAAAGCCGTGGCTGATTAACGTCTGGTACGCTGCGAAGAATTACCAGAAACTTCTTCCTGACTGTGCGTCTGAGCAGACCTTTTTATTTTCTCTCCGGCCAAAAATTCTTCATGATAACAACCAAAATGTCTCTAGTTGAGGGTTGCTGTCAGTCCAGGAAAGGGATGTACGTGTATGAATAGAATGATAATTATTATTAGGCACTATCAGGCCTCACAGACAGGAAGGAACTCAAACGGGACAGGAACATAACACACAGCGAACGTGTAGACAAATGGGGCCTTTCTGACACGCACCCAGACTGTAAATCACACTTCAAAGGCTAAATGGCGCATTTTCTTGTGCGCCGGCTTCACTGGAGATGTCTGATTACACTGTGTCCGCTCTACCTTGTGCGCAAGTGAAAGCGTCCTCTTGCATCACATATCCAGGGAAGCACTCGCACCGGAAAGAGCCCAGCGTGTTGACGCATATGTGGTGGCAGAGTTTGCCCTCGTACATCTTGCACTCGTCCATGTCCTCCACCTCAATGTGGCGCTCCACCGCATTCTCTCCATCCTGCCTCTCGCCAATGGAGAAAGCCTCCTTGGGGTAGGGGCTGTCGGACACTACGGCACAAGAAGAGAGGGGTCGTTATTCTCAGCTTTTCTGCATCTTGATAAGCAGGATTTCTTTTCTTTTTTTTTTTTGTTTTTGTTTTTTTGCGATGTGTATTTCTACAGGCCGAAGTGCACAGCATCAACCGCTGCCACATACCACATCATTCAGATCCTAAGCAAGTTAGCAACGCCCATCCTTAGACCGGTTCTTATAAAAATACACACGCGGCGCAACAAGATGCACAACATCTCACGAGCTAAAATGTTTGGCTTGAAGGCAGATTAGGGTTCAAAGATGTTGTTTCAAGATGAATTTGATATGAGCCCTGTGAGTTTTTTCACCTTGTAGCAGCAGAAACTGACGAATGCAAGACAACTTCCAACAGCAGAGTGGTTAACTGGAAGAGAAGTGACCGCAACAGGAATACAATGAGACATCAATTCTCCATTTGGTGACCAGGGCTGTCATACTTCCTTCTGGGAGGTCAGCAAGTTATTTTCAGCGCTGTTGCTAGTTTAAAGAAAACTGATTTTTGTTTACATCAGCATATTTCTCTGGCAGCGCATCCCATTTCACAGCACCCTCTGTTTTTTTCCTGAAACATGTATTTCGGCGTTGTGCAATCGTGTATTTGACAATACCTTTTCTGGGAGGCGGAGTGGAGTCTAAAGCAGGCCTCTCTCTGACTGTGTTCCAGACGTCTGGGTCCCCGTTCCTCCCCTCCTCTCCCTCGCAGCAGGTCAGAAAGATGTGTCTGCAGTGGAAACCCAGGTACTGGTGGGCCTCGCAGCGGTGTCCCTCTCTGCGGAACTGCAGCCCGAGAGAGCAGCAGCCGCAGCAATCCTGCAGTCAACGCATTCATAAAGAGCAAAACACTGTCAACAGTAAACAGTGCAAATATAATACAATACACTTTTATAAAAAGTAGACACAGATCAGTGCTTACATGGTAAAGAGACAGGACCGGTGCCAGAGCTTGGTTTTATTCTTAAGAGCAGATTACGTAAACCGTTTTATGTTTTAATCACTACACTTGCACAATCCTGTCAATGTGCACAATTTGCATTCAGCCGATAAGCAATGTGGTCCTGTGGGCGGGTGGGTTTTGGTCTGTTGGTCCTCTACTTTGGTCAAGATTATATTATCTGAGCAACTATTGAATTACTCTAATCTTTTCTTGACATAATAGTCCTCAGAGGATGGAGTTAACTGATTTTGGTGAATTCCTACTTTTTCCTCTGGCGACACTGTGAGTTGTTCATTAGTGAAATATCTAAACAAGGACTGGACAGATTGCTAATAAATTTCACGGGTGTACACATTTTGTACAGACATTCTTGGCTCACCGAGGATAAATCCTTCCAACTTTACTGATCCCCAGACTTTTCTTCTTCTCGCACCTTAAGGTCATTTGTGAGTGAAGTGAAATCACATCCACTAATGGGTGGATTACGCTCACATTCACAGATTCTATCGCTTTGGAGTTCCCTTAGCCTTAAAATCAGGTCAGAGAGTGTTCGTATACAAGAACCGTTGACATTCCCATCAGCCTTAGAGGTACTTTGTGTTCTGTGAGTGTGTTAGCCGTGCATTTAGCCCAAGTGGGTGCTGTGTAAAACTAATTCACAGAACCACCAGCTATTCATCTGCTTCAACTAAACTTCAATAATTACACGTCTGAGTTTAGGCCAGCTCTCCGCTTACTCTCCTCTTACTCTGCTTGCCTGCACCTCTCAGCGAGATCACCACTGAGAGTGCACGGGAGCGTGTCGAAACATAAAACTGAAGTAATGACTGCTGTAATGTAGCGTGGTTGTAGATAGCATAATATCCCTAAAACCACTGGGGTCCCTGTGAGAAATGTGGTGAAAGCCAATATTTAACAGCTGTACTGCACCATAGCTGCTCAAGAGCGCCTGAAAACACGAGCTGGACTCCTTCGACACAGGTCAGATGGCAAATGAGGATGTAGACTAACATGATTGCTGCACAGCCACCACGATTGGACATTGATTGACCGCTACAATAGCCCACTATCTACCAGTGCTACTGTTCCTCCGTATCAATTATTAATCCACAATTTCAGAGGCCATACAATTGACATCTGTCATTTCAAACTGCTGAGGTCTGCTTTGAAGATAGCAAGGGCTTGTAGGGCTGTGGGAATCTCAGGCCCCAAATCATTTAGTCCAAATTAAATAGGATAATTAAATAAGAGGGAATTGGCACCACAGCAGCAACCCTCAGAGGACATCTCGAATTAAGTTTCTCAAACACTGCAGGCTGTATTAATTTGGTTTAATTAGAAATTTACAATTTCAAAGCCCAGTGAACTGTGTTTGCCCTTTGCCACGGTGCTCGGTCACAGATACTTGCCTTGTAGGAATCAATCCCGCATTTACTGCCGGCATCCTCTTCGCACGTTCTTCCTGCCCTGGCTGCACTAATTCCAGCCGAGCAACGGCTTTCTCTGAGGGAACCGAGGCAGCACTGTTGTTGGGCAGTCCTGGCAAGGAAAGGAACACATGAGAAACGACTTCAGGGGTGTTTTTCGACGGCAACTCTGGAGTAACAGCAACAACAGTTCTTCCCATGAGTGTTGCCAAAGTGTTGGACTTCCAGTGTGAAATGAAAATCTTAACAATTTCAAGCAGGAGCATTCAGCATTTCCAACGAGCTTAAATGTGATGGATCGAACATGGTAACACTTCATATTAACAAAATATGCCTCGTGATTATGTATTTTCTTTGCCATTTAGCCTGGTTCTCAAATTCCCCATGATGATAAGTCCAATGAAGGGCGCCAGATAAGGGCCGTACCAGCATATGGAGTGTCTGTCTTTTGTGGGTGGCTCCATGTCGTTGCAGTGACCATTAGTCGAAGCCCATTTCTCCCCTGTCTCACAGCAGGTCCTCACAAGCTCCTGGGCAGACACTGTAATGAACAACAACACAGATCCAGATTTAACATGCTCAGTGTAGCTGGTGTTTCAGAGGAATCACATTAAATCATGTTTACAACAAGAATCCAATTGGACGAGAATGGTTTTTACCCTTTACCCTCTGAGACTCATGTCAATGAGGTGCAGCAAAATGTGTTTTTGATAGCCGAACTGCAGCCAATTTCATCCTGAGTGGGACACTTGTCACAGGTGTCGTTGACTGCACACTGAGAAGAGCAAGTGTGTTTTATTTTTTGGGCGCCTTGCTCTCACTTACTGTAAAGTAAAAGCATGAAACCCAAGAGGCCATAAAATTACCTTCGGAGTAAAATTGCCTCTTTTTTTTACATCCTGGTTAATCACAGCTGGACCAGAGTGAAACACATTAGTCCTTCATTTCAAACTGGGTCAGAGGAGGAGACAGAGCAAAAACACATTATCCGGTTTACAGGGGGAAAATGTGTTTCTTCAATAACAGGTCAGTGCATTCCAGCCGTGATTTAAGGCCCTTGCACTACTGTACAAGACACAACTCATGACATCCAATTCTCCCCAGTTAGTCACGCCGCGCAGGATCATAAAAACATCCATTCAATGTATAGTTTCTTTTCCCACTGATGTGTTTGCACCAGTAACTTTCTTTTTACCATCCAATTAAATCCACTTCTAGTTGAATTTAATTCATTTTCCACGGCGACGCTGCCCCACATCTTCTGGGAAATGTACAAGAGTTCATGTCAATCCATTTTTAATATAATTCCTTCTGGACAAAAGTGAAAGATTACTATACCTTCAATAATGTTGCTAAAATGGCAAAGATATGACACAAACAGCCATCTCAAAGCTTTAATTGGCCTCTCGCAGCATCTTCTGTTGCAGCATAAGCCTTAAATGAGGGCAGAGGTTGCCAAAAGAAAAAAAAAATCGTGTTGCACTTCTGAACAGACGCTCAGCACCAATTTATGAGAGTGCACAAGGTCACTTTCAACTTCCACATCCACTTACTTCTGTGGAAATACCTCGCCTTGGCATACCTATATAATAAGACCAAGGCGATTACTCAGAACAAAGCGAGCGACTGCATAATTTAAAGGTCTGGATATGAGAAAAATCTAAACCTTGAAAGGCACAGCGGCTCTTTGATACAGTGTACGAGCCAACTGCGCAGTTAAACAAGTCCCTTTGAAGTCGTGTGAATGTATATTAAAAGACATAATTATTCGCCCTCCTTCTATTTCCTCCTATTCATTTTCTCCAGGTGGCATCTCTTCGCTTGTCATGTACGTGTATCCGTCGAGAATGCGGGACGTATGTAGAGTTAAAATACATACAGTCGGGGATCGTGTTTCCAAAGGATCTTCTCTTTCGCTAAAATAGCTACTGGGGATGAAAACAGTGATAAACTATTTAAGCCAGGCTCCATCTAGCTCAACCAGGTCCCTTCCTTTCTCTTTGACGGCCCTTCTAATTAAGCTCGTACAGCAGCTTACTCCATTCAGCTGCATAATAATTACCTCAGCTGATTTACTGTGCTTCCACAATACAGATCCGAGGGGCATGTTTCAAAGGTGGCTGAGGAGCGTGTCTCCATTCCAGGCCTGTCATTTTATCCGTCCATTTGACAAACATTAACACCAGATGCTTTGCTTTTGTCCATCTCCAGAAGTGGTGACATCACACCCTCTGAAAACACAGAGCTAGAATAACAACCGAAAAGGACAACTCTCAACATGTCTGGAGGTGTCATGAAGCAGTGGTGCTCTGCCACTAATCAAGGCTCATGGGTCTTTTCTTTAGTGGATTTGGCGGTGATTTACCTTACAGGTGTGCTGAAGAGAACAGGAACAGCTCACGCCAAAAGGTCGGCGACATGCAAAGTCGTGGGGCTGAGCTAACCAGATGATTAATGCTGTAAGCTTAAAAGCATGTTCGTGTTTGTGTGTGTTTCGCGCGTGTGTGTGTGCAGGCCTGCGTTGGGCTCGGGAGGAGGCGACGCTATGTTCTCCCTGCCATCATCGTGAATGCCTGCAGAGATGTCATGTCTTTTGAAACACATAATCACTGTCCAAGAACAGCTGGCTGTGACGTAACAGGGTGGGCTCTCCTTCTATCGGCATGACTTCATTTCCCAAACAGTCAATCCAGGTTTCAATTACTGACGGCTTTTACCTTCATTTGAGAGCCAGCTGTCGTGTGATCTGCCTTTTTGTAGTCTTATCGGGGGGTTATGGTTGGATGACGGTTTCACACATCAACCTCGAATCCAATTACAACTCCTTGTGGTTAAATGATCTGAGTGAAACACTAATGTTTGCTAAAGATGCCTCGCATCCACAAAATTATTTGGCAATTTTAGCAAAACGACATCAGCATTGGACTTGTTTGGCACATTAAATTGGTCTAAGTATATTCCACCGCATGTCTCGGTCAAATAGATTTTCCAGAGACATGTAATCTGAACCTGCTTCCCATTGCCTTGTATATTCCAAGGTATGCTCACGAACCAGAACACAGGAAATCTGCTAATTTCTTAGCAGAGGAAATCAATCCAAGTCCTGATTGTAGCACTGATAGATAAAAATAACACTCAGAAATTACCTCATTGGTAGTTTTCAAAGCTCAAAAGTCCCTTTAGAAGTGAATATTTTCTGCATTTGGGCTCATAATGTGAGAGGGGCCTAAACAAGGAGTTTAATATGGGGCAATGACACTGCTGCGCTACGGCACTACAGCTCCGCCTGTATGTTACTGCAGATGAGCAAAACAGGCAGATCTATTATTGTTCCACAATTTATCGCCAATCTCTCTCTACTTATGCTGTGGGTGTCTTTTATGAGCGGTTTGCTGCATCTGGAGCAGATGTGTGTTTTTATTTATAAGCGCGGGTGACCTGTGGATCGGGTGGTTTTTCAGTAAGGAGATGTTGAGGACGGGAAACACGCCAAAACTACGGGAAATGACCCGGAAGGCACCCTAGATTAGGCNAGAGAGAGAGAGAGAGAGAGAGAGAGAGAGAACTTTCTTCTTCAGACTGATCTTTGCAGCAGCGCTACGGTAGGAGTCAACTCTCGCATGGGCTGCTCTGGAATTCACCCTCCTTTTCATCCTAAGGAAAATTATACATCTGCTCAGCCCACTCCCACATGCAGCATGCTGTGACAGTGTTGTTGACAAAAACAAGCGCTTCTTCACTTTGTTACACCCCACCGCAGATTTTTTTTCCCTTCAGCCGTGCTTTTTTATCAATTTATCTGCGCGTAACGCTGTGTTAGGTGTTGGGCAGAGTGGAAAGGGGAGTTACTGAGAGGAGAATGTGCAGAGGTGTGCTTCACACAAGGTGATTACTAGGAAGAGAATCCAGCGGCCTCACGGGAGATCGGTAATCGCACTGGCTCATGAGGGAGCGCTGAGTAGCGTCTGGCAATCAAGCCATAACAGTGGGCTCATTCATCACATGGGTATCATGGCGCTCAGGTACAACCCCCAAGAAATCCTATACCAGGTCAGCCAAGCATCAGAATTCCTAAACAATCACATCCCCCTTCTCAGCACGCGCGTCACCAGGCTGGAAAGAAAAGGGGGCAAATGAGCAGGAGCTATTGACTAAACAAAACAAAACCTCTTGGGCCGTGTTCCACAGCTAAGGCAACCCATTTTTGCTTACTGAAAAATGTCACTGTGCGCGTTATTCATGCTTTCTCTTTTCCTGCCCAAATAACTCTGGCATCCTCCGCTAATGGCATTGATAGCAGGCATTAGTCACAGCCTCTTATCGGCCGGGTTTTTCCTGTCCGTGCATTAACATGTCACCAGTATGGAAGTACAGTCCAGTAATGTCCGGTGCTTGCTCAGCATCGTTGCAAACATAGTACACTTGTAGACAGAGTGGAAAACCTTTGAGAATGTTCCTCACAATAACTTTCAGTTATATATTTTTTTTCTGAATAAAAAAAAAAACACATTTTCTGTATTGGTATTGTTACAGGGTCTCACTCCACTCTCTAGTTTTAGTTCGGCTTCACAGGTGCCTCTTGGAGTGCACTGCCACAGACAGACCTCCTACATGCATACACTACACATACCTAAAGGGGCCAGGTGGTGAAAGGACAAGAAAGTCTTGACAGGCCTCAACAAAAATCACAGTCTTGTAAAGCAAGTAAACTACGCACCTCCAGATCAGGGTTTGCTGGACAAAACACCCCTAATAAGAAAGGGTTATCCCACTCTCAGACCATTTTATTTAATAATTTAGTCAATGAAGTGGTTAAATCCATATATATATCTATAGCACAATTACCGTGTCTGTGCAATAAATCAATAAAGAGTGACATATCTGTGACAAATCACACAACTACAACATCAATTTGGATTATTATGTTTAAGATATTATGTTTAAGATATTATGATTAAGATTGTTGTCTTAATAATTTACTGCATATATGTGACCAAGCTTCACATTTTGTTATAAGACATGGTGTTTTGTTTTCCAGTGCAGTTACTCATCTCCTAATCTGCTTTCTGTGTCAGTCCCTGCAGTATAGTAGCATAATCAAGTAACAATCGCTCTTTACAGACCTCTGGAGGAATAAAAAGAGCATTCTCTCAATCTGAATGCATAAAAATGAATACATGCTAGATGCAGTCATTTTCTCTTTTGAGCTAGGTAGATAAATGCTATCTTGGGAAAACAGGCCTTCCATGAACAATTGTTTTTCCTGGAACCCTGCCAGCTCGAATAGAGTGATTATGAATTCTTCCTGAAAAGGCAGGATGTGAGAGGAGGAAAAGGAAGATTTCCTATCAGTATATCAGCATATCATCACGCTGTGATGTATTGTGATGTAGGCCCTAAAAGAATAGGAGCATTTTATGTCTGAGATTTATTTAACATTCAAAAGAGCAGGGAGGTCAGCGATCATAAAAGGTCAAGGTTACTTGCTACTAAACTGTTTATTGTATGCTAAGTTACCTTCTGTGTCTTGCTCCACATCCTGAGGCTGGTAGTTGTACAGGGTATGAGGTTGTCTTTGAGGCTCCTCACCTTCCTCTCTCATCATGACTGGAGCTCTACTTGTGGGACTGAACTTGACCGTAGGATATGAACCCTGCTCCTCCACTGATACCTTCTCTTGTGCCTTATGGCCGACAGAATGGGAGCTGCCATGATGCCTGCTACGATTACTCTGACTATGTTTATGCTGACCAGAGTGCCTGACCCCTGTGTTGGCTCGGTCCGTGTGTCCTGCGCCTTTCAACGTCTCCTGCACCGCTCTGTTTCTGCCACCGTTATGTCTCATGGTCCTTTCTCCAGTTTCCTGTCGCGGCCTGCGGTCCCCTGTGGTCTCTCCCTGTGTGGCGGCAGTTGCTAGTGGTGTTGATGTTTTGCTTTGAGCCCCTACAGCGTTTGGATCCATGTTACGTGTAACCTCATCCTCACCGCTCCTTTCCGGACTGGAGCTTTTTCCTCTCTGCTCATGTCTCTTGCCATCGTGAGAGCTGAAGGTAATAGAGCTTGACTCTGAGTTAGCTGGTGGGATTGTAGTAGATTCCAGTGTTTGGGCCAGATTTTGGATGGTGGAATACGTCGGCTCTGCCAGAGGATAGTCATAATCCTCCGTGCCAAAACTGGGTGGGTCCGGCTTATACAGTGGTAGAGTGTTTCCCGGTGGCAGCTTGGGAAATGGTTCTACAGGACTTGTTTGCTGGCTGTTGATGTCTCTCAAAGGGTTGTTGCTCTCTGTGGTTGTTACCCTCACGGGCTTATTAGCACTACGAAGGTCACAGCCAGGGATGGGCGAGCACATTAACTTTCCACCTTCGTTTGGACAATGACAAACCTGGCACTGGTCTATCTGAAAGGTGTGTCCTGCAACATACTTCTTGTTGCCATGGGTACAGCCAATTTGCCCACACTGCACACATCCATCTGCACGTTGTAAAATGTCAATGCAGTTGGGGGTAATTTCAGGGCATAGAATAAATTGGCAGCTTATATACCCTCCTCCCTGGGGACAGGAGCATTCAGTGCTTCCGAAATCCACAAAGTAAGATTCCCCTTCTGGGACTTTCCCTTCTTTGAAGCCTGCATGGATGCAGTCATAGTACTGGTAGCCCTCACAGGTGCAGCCCTTTTGTGTACAATTGGGACAGCAGGCTCCTTTCTCTAAAACTGATTCAAGGCAGTTCTGCAGAACGGGACAGTCCACGCCTGTGCAGTCTTTCTGACTCAGGCAGTCGTCCATGCCCAGAATTATGAAGCATAAAAATAATATTCCACGTTGAATGTTCATCTTGCCCAAGTTCCTTAAAGTATTTTGATTCCAAATGAGAAGATTTTGCCTCTTTTAGCCTGCGAATGAAAACAATGGTTAATGAGATATTAATAATACAAAAGTTATTTTCAGTGCAGACTGATAACTATCAGTATCCTGTAATTTGGGGCTTGTTTTCATAGTTCTTGGGATTTTACATAATAATCCGTCTGCTATAATTTGACCACCTGCCAAATTTGCATTTTTCCACGTCTACTCTTTTGGCACATGGTTGACTGGGGGAAAGGTGTACAAAAATAACCCAACAAAATGTCTCAGTTGTTGAAAAAACAGTGCTGAAATAACAAATCCTCCCTCCTATGACAATGCCATAGTTTACCAAATGAAAACATTGCACTGAATGTTTTTTTGAATGTTTTTTTTCCCACAGCTTATCTGAGTCAATCAATTTACGGAGGAGCCCAAACCTTTTCAGCAGACTGTGTTCTTGCTGTTACCGGCAAACGTCCTGTTGTAAGTGCACGAATTAACGTAAAGTAGCTTTAAATACATCCACTCAAATCTCCACAGATTTTCCTTTCATAGCATACAGAGACGAAGTAGCAGCACAGAGTACATCAGTCCTGATCCTGTGAGTAAGTGATGTGACTTCAAATCAGAGAACATACGGTATACCAGGTGTTTTCTATTTTGCTTTTCCTGTTTTCCTCGCGGCTTGCCTTTGTGCCAAAATTCTCAAGTGACATTTCCCACTGAAAAGATTTGTTTCAAAACTGAAGACTGGCTTACAAACATTCTGAGTGACAAAACTTGTTTTCAGACATTTCCTGCTGACATATTTCCATCCAATGTCAGCGGTGCACTTTCCAAAGTTCATTGTTATCACACTTGTCCCAGACTCCACGTCCTTGGAATAGATTCCCACCAAAAGGAGGAGCTGCTACAAAAGGCAAAGGATAGTGCAAGCTTTAAGATGACCTTTTCTCCCACAAAAACACAGGTTCTCGGAAGTACACGTGCTTAGTTGTGACTTTTAAGCTTGTGTTGTGTTGTTAAGTTATTTCATGTGAATGTTTCCAACTGTTTCCAATTTCCATATCCATTCAAAAGTGACGAAATTAAATATATATGTCATAACAGTCTGCGGGTCATCAAAACAAACATGACACATGCTGCTCTGTCTCCCTTTAAAATTTGGGCAAAATCACAAAAAACACAAAGTGCACTCCATTTAAGAATCAATGATGTCTTTGTGTGCTGCGGGTACAAAATCATTTTACCAGATCCTTGGAGTTTTTAACAGGCACACGGCCCACTGCTATAATGCCTCAACAGTACTGGACTCGGTCCTAAAGCACCAGAAACCAAACTCTGCCTGCCTTCAACAGTCGTGGTAAGTGAAAGGGAAAATCCAACATAGAAAAGGGCTACTGGGTGATAATGGCTGTAGCTTTAAATACCTGTTCGCTCTGAATAAAAAAAAAAAAAAGACTTTGGAGAAGTCGCCAAAAACGGACCTTTGTTATCCTTATACTCACTGTGACGCGCGCATGCACTTACACACGTGGAGACGCCGTTTTCGCGCGTCCCATTCTTTTACGCACAAGTAAACTCACAGATATGTCAACTCTCAAATACATCGATGACTGCCGATGAATTGGAAAATGTCTGTGGAAGCAGAGCGCAGACTTCCAAGTCTTTTCAAGCCTCAAAAAAATAAAAAATAAATAAAAAACAAAAATAAAAAAAGAACAATCAGCCTCAGAGGTGACTGAGGAGCACAGTTAAACATTACGCACTTACTTATATTGTCGCGGCAACTAAGAACTGACTCTAATTGTTGTCTCAGACTATCACTGACCACACATATGACTTGTCACCGCGCATCGCTTATAATAGCAGCTTATTTATGCCCCGTGGGATCCGTCAAGTAGAAATCATTAAGCTTTGTTCGGAATCAGTTCGTGCAGTGACACAGAGAGGTTTATTTATAAAAGTAACATACCTCGAGTTCCTGATCTTACAGTGCTGGTGTGAGTCGGAGGGGAACTTGTGCGTAAAGTTAATGCCCTGACACCGACTTGGGAGCGCCTCCGCTCCCTTTTTTTTTTTTTTTCTGGTGGGTGGGCGGGACGAGCGTTCATAGAATTATGTCCAACTTTTCGAGAAATAATGTCTGATTCATTTTCTGCTCTACAGTTCATCCAAAATGACTGCGCAGTGAGGAAGTGAGAAGATGTGTTTTCATTTTGTCATGATACATAGTTAATAGTTAGTTGGAGCCTCTTATGCTTACTGTATATCAAACGAATAATAACTGCCACTAATGAAAATGGCAGAATTAAAATCAATGACCTGTTTATTCCCAATTAACCCAAAAGGTTGCAGCTTCCAGTTTGGTGCAAGATCGTGCCTGATCTTCATATGTTTACTCCTTGAGATGCAAACTAACCACACTCACGAATCAAGCTCTTATAGGCATGATTAGAGATCACATGTCGTCTGTGATCTTTTTCCACAGCGTTTTGGAAAGGCTAACTGTATTACTGCCATAATGTCTCAAATCCGATGTACTATACAAAGAACTGGCCTAAACGGTGAATTATATCTTTTATCTGAGTGGGTTTGATCTTCAGGGTCACAGAGGCACCGCTGAGAATAAAAGTAGACAAAAGCTGAATGGAGTGATCACGCAGGCACAAGGGCCGGCGGGGCCAGTGGCCACTTTGTTTCAGGGGTCTCCCTTGACTAATCAGTGACAGAGATGAGTCAGTTGCCCCTTTAGTCTATCTTTCTCTTCATCGTTACCAAATGCAGGCACAGCTGCAAAAGTCACACGTAAGCAGGACCCCAAATGTTGTCTTAGACATCTGTCTTGGTTGAAGGAAGTCTCATTTAATTCACAGTTCAGTTAAAAATGCTACTTGTTGATTTGTGAGCATCTTTGAATTGAAGCTAGAACATCACATAGACCCTGGGACATCCTGAGCAAATATTGATATGCACAACTTACCACAATAATGACAGTAAGCATTGTTGATTTACGGGTCACTGGTAAATATTATATCAGCCTGACCTGCACCTGGTAGCCAAAGTGTTTTGTAGTCCTACAAGAGAAACACATACAAAGTCCACTGAACTCAAGTTCATCCCTCAAGCGACACGCTCATGTGATCATTAATAACCTGGAGACATGAGCTAAGCGGCAGCGGGGCTTGCTATTCCTCCGGGAAGCTGTTGTCACTCCTCTGTGCAGTCCACCAGTATTGTGAAGTCACAGCTGAGCAACAATGCACCAACGCAAGACAAATCAACACCAGTAACATAAGAGTTTTATGTGAGCCTTTTCTCTACAGATGACGGAGATAACACAAGCATGTCTGTTGAAATATTCCGGACTGTTTTAATAATTACCACATCGCAAATCACTC
>JASGAT010369468.1:0-18850 GCA_030220025.1 Chelon auratus | reverse complement strand
TATATCACCCAATAAACTAGTCAATAAAAAAAGCACAGCCACTAAAATAAAGGTTTTAGTGTGTTAGTGTGTGTGTGTGTGTACCCTTTGATTGTTATGGAGCAAAGCCCAAAGTGCAGAAGCTCCCATACAGCGGGTTTCCATCTCTTTGTTTTCCAAGCAGCCCAGCAAAACCTTAACGGCTTTGTCTGTAAGAAAGACAGATAGATAATCATTTGATCATCAGTCGTTAGAAAAAAAGTAAACAAGAGTAATATATACTTTTTGAAATTCAAAATGTCACAAGCAAAAGGCTATAAAAGGTTGTCATACTGATTAAATATGTGCTTTTACAACAAAAAGGTAATAGATTAGTGTAAAATGTGCACATGAACGCAACACGATTATATTTTTAGGTGCAAATGAACTGAACATGTTACATCATCATCCTGGTTCATATTCTAATCTCACAGAGACAGTTTTGCAATGGGACTTAACCTTTCTAAAACTGGATAAGGCACTGAGCACTGAGGTTACGGCACACATTTCTTGTAAACTGATTGATTATCTGAAATTATACTGTATGCAAGACATGCACAGGAAATGTGATCTTTCCACAGGAAACTGAAATGCTTTTCACACACCTGGTCCACAACTCCCACCTGCAGCTTGCAGTGCACAGGGGTACGCAAACGGTCTCGGAGTCTCAGTGGCTTCCTCTACTTTCTTCTTCTTCTACACATCTGAGAGTCATACTTACTTGCAGCCTTTGTCCAACAATACAACTGTACTCTGAATTATGTGAAATCTCTTAGTCAATCTGGACTTTCCATTTCCTGTTCTGAAACGGAATGCTCCTCCATCAGATAGGAAAACCAGACTACACACATATGACGTGGAATATTTACAATTTCCTCGCTCTTTGCCGCAACAAAATATATCTGTAACTCCTAGATTCAGTAAGCACCGATAGGCAAATAGCCTGCTGTGGCTCCAGGTCAACTAAACTGTGGAAATGACCGCCTGCAGTTTTATA
Organism: Chelon auratus; assembly: GCA_030220025.1. Lineage (NCBI taxonomy): Eukaryota > Metazoa > Chordata > Actinopteri > Mugiliformes > Mugilidae > Chelon > Chelon auratus. The sequence goes on along the minus strand of JASGAT010369468.1, from coordinate 17,835 downwards.
TGGGAGGCTAGATGAGAACCACTGGGAGGGAACCACACAATCTGTTTATGAACAACAGATTCAAAACTGATTTAGATTTTTAAAAAAATGGTTGAAAGCTCTGGCTGCTGTTTTTCCAGTGGGCTGGTGCTACTGGGGCTACTTTGGTAAATAAATTTATTAGAATAATGTCCAAGATTTACAGTAGAGAAAAGAGATGGGATTTAGGCCACACTAGGAATAATCACTTCCTGGCTTAAGATCCAAAGTCAAAGCACACACATAAGATCAATACTGATGTTCTCATTTAACTCAGAGCAAATGTTTTATCTCAGTTTTCACTTGTTTTTGAATTTTTCTCCTTAACTAACTGTTAAAATAACATTTTACACATGATGAAATTGCCAACTAGATATAAGGCTAGTTTCTGACGCCACAAAACTGTCCTCCAGCAATCTGTGAGTTCATCAAAGCAAAGGCCTAAATATTCAGTGGGAAAATTTTGCTGCACAGAATCTCACCCTAATTACTGGTTTACGCTGTACACATAGAAAACGCTTTCCTTCTTTTGTACTCTGCGGTCTTGACATTTTCATATCCTAGAGTGAGATTATTGAATGTAACCCCTGCTCCCCTTCCATACCACTGGCAATGATGTGTGACTTGTTGGCGGGACAGAAGCAGAGGTTGTGAAGGGTGTGCAGCGCGTGTCGTCGATGTGGTGCCAAGTCTGCCAGCAGTTCCAGGACTCCGGTCACCCTGAGGATACTCTGCTGGCCGTCCTCCGCCAACGAGAGACTGACCAGCAATCTCAGCCACAGGCCCAGTAGACTCGCTCCACCTCCCACAGACGTAGTCTTAACGCTGGCCGCCTTGGACACTGGCACTGACGCGAAGGCCTGAAGAAAATTATTCTGAGAATCACAGGAAATGAATCAGACAGAACAGCAAAAGTTTTATCAGCCACTGCTCATTAGGTGCTGCGTCTGAGTTACCACAGTGTAGGTGTGAAGGGAGATTTTGCTTCTGTCATTTATAGCTGCGCGTCTCTCACACTTTGTTTCTCACAAAGATTATTTTTACTTGACTTGTGAATTAGCTCTTCACAGCCAGTTAAACCTAAAATCTGACTTGTACTGGTTATTAATATCCTACAGAAGAAAAAAAAACAAAAACAATTCCAACACCACGCTACACACGACTGCTTTTATCCAAGTTTTGTCATCGTGTACCTTCTGCAAGAGGCATCTGCAGTCGCGGGACATGGCCAGGTTAGCCAAGAGAGAGAAAGCCACTTTCTGGATGGGGCTGTTTTCGGCAGCGAGCCCTGACGTCAGCTTCATTACAGAGTGCATCAGAGAGCTACTGGAGGAGCCTTTAGATCCTGGTACCACACCAGGGCCACTGCCACAAAGAGAACTGCATGCTGGGAAACAAACGACCAAAAAAAAAAAAAAAAAAACAGTCAAATTTTGATAAATCTGTTCTGTACATTAGATAACAGAGGGTTCAGTGATTTCACCCCCGTCCCCCATCACACAGCATCACCCTAAAATATGAGTGTTAATCTCAGAACTATATTTAAACAGTGCAGCAGATCATGGTTAAACTTCTATTTTAAACCAATATGCTATTGTTTTCCATCTTTCACTTGTATATTTAAAGGTGAACTGTACCAGTTTTTAGTCTATTTTTATTCATAGTTATATTAAGCCTTTTGTGGTTCTGGTGAGGCTATGATGTCACGTTGGGGGCTGAAGAATATGAAATGTGAAAATGACAACATCTGGGGGTTGAACTAAAGTCGCCAGACTTCTGCAACTCACTCTTCATCTCTACTTGAGGCCAGCAGATGCTAAATGAGCTGTTACCATAGACTGTAAATAAAGAAGAATGAACACACCATGTCGTCCTTTACAGGAATCCTGGGGAGCGGTTCTGAAGCTCAACTAAGCAAAAGTCAGCAAAGCTTGACACTACCTAATGGCAGCCTATTCAAAAATGTGCACAGCAATTCACCTCCACTATATACCTTGTACCAGTAAACAAAAATCCTTATAATTCACGTCAAGGTTACAGTATGTAGTGTATTGTACTCTTAAATAATCGTAGACACTTTTGGCATTAAAAAACTCACAAAACAAAAAACTGTGAAACACTGTTTTGCTTGTTGGAACTGTTTGTCTCTGTGTTTATCTTAAAGTTGGCTAGCTTACCAACCAGCACCACCACTAGCTGCAAAAATAAAGACTGACCCGTTGGGCTGCACGGCTGTCTGCCCACTGCGCCAAAACATCTCTGCACGGCAGCCTGCGGAGCATGTTTTGATGTAAAACTGTCTACCCAAATGACCAAGACGATGAAGAGAAGTGGAACTCTTGTATAAAGACAGAATATATATTGTAGTTTTGGTGGAACAATTCAGACTTAACTTCTGAAGGGGGTCAAGCTAATTGCAAAAAAAAAGTGTTCGCAATGAATGTAAGGTTTATTAGCAAGAAAAATCCAAGAGCTTTAAAGTAAGGAAAGTTTTTCATCTTTCAACTGTCTCTTAGTTTTATTCACAGAGAAAGGACTCTGACTGATGATGACAACCGTCTGAATCTGAGAGGGAGGGATGGGAATTATTTAGCCTTAGGCTATGGCTACAAATTATTCTACTACAAGGCCTTTCACAAACATAAACACTAATACATATCACAAAAATAAATAGAAGCAAATAAAATATCTCTGGCGCAGCATTCCCACCAGTATAACTGACATGACTAATAGCAGATTACATACAAAACACAGAAATGAACAAGCTTAAGTCAGAGAGCACTGACACAACATAGCCTGACACTGATTGATGTTACTTATTGGAGAGCATGACAGCTTGTTGGTTATGCTAATCCTAAAATGGTAACATGCAGCAACAGGCGTATGCTGATTTTAGCCTGAGGTTATCTCAATACCTGTCAAGAAACCTGGTGTATCATGAAATTGACTAGGGAGGCCTGTCTGCTTCATAATGGATCCATTTCACTGACATGAATAAAAACGTCCCGCCTGCCGCCTCAGATCTGATTATTTCGCACCATCTTACATACAGCGCCAATCATTGCATATGCTAAGTGTAGAAAAAATAAATAAATAAAGATTTTGATTTGCTTTACTTTTGATTTATTTTACTTTATGTGAGTCTGCATGAACAAGGGCTGGGGCTGCTAACAAAAATATCAGTGTGAAAATATGTGTGGCACAGATGAAATCAACAATCCGACTAACAGTGCTAACAAAGACTTGGATGATGGAGGTAGACTGGAGATGAAAGATGCAGGAGAAATGTAGCAGTCTCAGGAGACTTAATGATAGCCCGAGGCTGGATGGCGTAATACTAAGCCTGGCTGCATGCAGCCCGAACACAACCTGCTGTTCAGTTAACCTTTAGGGAAATACTGTGCCCGCCTTCACTGATTTCTGGTGCTTCACAGCTTGAGCTTATGGGGGGGGGTCTAAAGCGAGTGAGTTTAGATCAGAGTGTGCACACGCACCCACCGAGGAACCGGTGCCAATCAAATCAGATACACACATGCACAGAAACGTTGCGCACAAAACTTGCTTTCCTGGACTGATGAAACTGATTTCAATTGCACAAATACGCCAGTCTGACAGATCAAAGGGACCGTGAGTTGTTTATCAAAGCGAAATTTCCCCACTGTTTCCTCCGCATGAATCTTGCCCTCTGTCTTCTTAGAAACATTTATTTTGAAAGAATTTCCACATAGATGCGTCCTACATTTGCATGATGAAATACCAATATCTCAGGCAACACAGTGTTGCTCTGTTTTTTCCCCGCATCGTCTCCCACTGGACTGAAATTGGTTGTCATACATACAGTGAGACAGCCACGCAGCCTGATCTGTGGATCCTGACACTGTGCCCATTGTGGCTGGAAAGGCAAGCAGGCACTGGTCTTATACAGTAAGTCACAATGTTGTTCAGTGGTGATTGGAGAGGACAAAGGGACTCTTAGTGAGAAGTGTGTGTGACTCAGTCAGATTGCTAACCGCAGACAGAGGCGAAGGGCAGGCACGGGCCAGGCACAATGCCTGCACAAACACATACTGCCTGACAAGAAGGACACATACAGACCTGTTGTGCACTCGGCTGTGTAGACACACAGAAGCTCCAGCACCGCCTCCATGGTGGGGTCGTCCAATAGGAGCCATGGCCAAAGAGCAGAGAGTGCTGGTGTTAGGCGAGCATCTGTGGCCACCGCCTACGCAGACAAATACAAATCATACACACACAGCTCATGCACTTGCAAAGGAAAAGAGCCAAACGCAGCCAAGTACAGGATTACAGTTGCAGGCTTGGTAATATACCATAGATATGACCTGATTTATGCAACAGCACCAACACAGATGGCAGTAATCAACATAAAATGCCTAAATATTTTCCTAAGAGGGAAGGAAAAACACACCGGGAGGAGAATAATAGCAGAGTAAACTCTGCAGTACAGCGTTCCTGGCTGTTTAGTCCGAGGTAACTACTGGTGACTGAAAGGCCACTTAGAAAATGAAAACCAGCTAATATACTCCATAAGTAATTCCATTACAAGGTTTAAGAAGCTAAACTTGTGGAGATGTAAGCGCACATTTAGGTGAATCTCATTTACAGGCACAGCACCGCTACTCTGAGGTTCCATTAAAAATCAATTAGCAGTGGGAAATTAAAAAGCAGGCACTGAGGCTCACTTTGCATTCATCGTTGCGGTAAAGAGCGCTCCGCAGGATCTCCACAGTCATCTTGACTTCCTTTAAATAGGTCTCTTCCTGACAACACAGAAAAACAAAACAAAGATCAGCATGTTTAATTGTCCCAAAGTAAAAACAATCTTCACTGCACTCACTAAAGGCTTGAAGAAACAGTTACACTAACACATCGTCTAAATATTTATCCCCAAACTCATTCACGTATGAATTCAGTTTGTTATTCTATTCAATGGGGAAAACGCGGCCAAGAAAAAATGATGAGATTGGAAATTTCCAGCCTGTCTCGGTTCACCTTTTTGCGGCGAGAAGCCTTGCCGGGTCGGACCGACTCCAGGTGGAGCTGGGAATAGGTTTGCTTCATTTGCTCCACACAGCTGTCAATTAAACCAGCTGGAACATAAAAGACAGACAGAGGTATTATTCAATACACTGGCAGAAATTGCCTTCAATAGTGTAGTTTGTTTGAAAGAGAATAAGTTATTTTGCAAAACAGATACAACGTGGTCCATATGGAGGTCTGTAAATGCCATAATTAACAATAAGTAAAGAAAAAAAGAAAAAATGATTTAATAAATTCTAATTTAGTTATAATTTTAAATTCAAATACGGAAAAATACAAATAAACAAATACATGTAAAAATTAAGCAGTTAAGCATATAATAAAATGGTAAAATAATTAAAAAAGGGAAATTAAAACTAAACATACAGCTAATTATTAACAGCAATATCAAATTGCATTATTATTCTTCAATATTACGTTTGGTGTTTTGGATGGCATCAAATTTTTGTTCGGAAGTTACGGTCCTCCATACCACAGGGTTTGAAATGTTCAGTAGGTTAACCCAAAGAAACCACTACAAATGGCAAGAGCACAGTCTAACTAATCCCCTAAGTTTGGGGAATTACCTTTGGCAGCGTAGTTTTGAGCTATGGGACTGCAGGCGAGGAGTGTCATCAGAGCTCTGGCTGTGAGCTTCTTTAAAGGGTCCTGAAGGGTCCTCTTCTCAAAACTCTGATATTAATAATCAAAGAAGTAGATAGTGATTGCTCCATTTACACTCTCAAAAGAGACTTGATAAGCATTTAATTATGTTTTGACATTAGCAATTCTCACTAAGTAGCAACGATTCAGGGGTAAACAACATGACTTTGGAAAGACTTTCATTTAATTTGTAACCCCCCCACCTACCTGCAGTAAAAGTTCACAAAGCTGGCTGGCTGAGGGACTGTTTAGGATGTCTGACAGAGAGGTGGCATGTTTAAAGTTTGAGATTGAATCCTCTTCACGCCGACTCTTTGTCTCCTCTGTGAAAATGGTGGAGAGAAACTGCAGAGCGGCCGTGTGAAGAAGAGCATTTGAAGACTTCTCATTGACACACACGGATAACGTTCCTGCAGACATAAACAGAAAATAAAAGAGCAACGTGACAGGGGAATAACAGATTTTTAAAGAATGACACTGAAATACATGCTGAATCACGGCAAGACAAAATGGCAAATCCATAGTTTAAACTTCTTGACAGCCAGACATTTGTCCATGCACTGGTGGAGAACACACTATTCATCTGAACGCATCCAGACACCAAGATGCCATAAACTTGCACTCGCAGATGAAAATATACACACAAAGGCTCAGCATTCATCTTTTACTGGACTCATCAGACTTCCCTGCTGCGTCATTAATCACAGAGGAAGATGAGTAGGAGGAGTAGAGGTAGCATAAGGACAGCATGCAATTACCTTATCCTAGCATCTGCTCAGGAAAGTTAACACAAATTGTAATTTTCTGTGCCAGAATTAAGGATGCACAATTACGTGGCCTAAAATCCTGATTATTTCGTCAACAATCAGCATAGTTACCCTATTATGATTATCTGTCTTCTATAATGTATTGCCTTATTTCAGCAAGTAAAGTCTCCCAAACCTCAGTGTGCGATAAGATAAAATATTATCCTGAACAGGCAGAAACGTTCCATAATAGATGATTAAACAACTAATTCTGCCATCCAAACAACAATGATCACTTTTGTCACTTTTACTCCCTCACAGAGGAGAGTATCCGTGTACCTGCAAAAGTCCGCCAGCGTCTCCCCAGCGCAGCAGAGACAGATGGGTGCGCTGCTGAGCTGTCCCTCTTCAACAGAGTAGCCAGGAGCATAAACACGTCTGCCCAGCACACACATACCACATCCTGGGTACCTGCATCTGAGGAGGGAAAGAGTGAGTCACCAGTTTTATGACATGAAGGCACACACAGATCACACTGTAGGGCATACTCCAGAGAGAGTAGCACAGATGTCTAAATCACATAAGTTATAATGACAAACCCACATAGAGTATGTTAATTGTAACACTATTCAGATACTGTTTACTAAATGTACTTTTATCACCATTTGAATTCATGGTGCATATCTGACCTAATCCTTTGGTATCCAGCATGAGCACAGACACCAGAGTGGACAACAGCTGCTTCAAGAAGTCCATCTGGCCAATCAGCTCATGGCTCGCTGTGACACATGCCTGCAGCAGTTTGGAGAAGCCGGACAGGAACTGAAGTAAGGTCATAAGCTGGAAACAAACACATACACACTGATTTAACCACAATACAGGAGGAACGATTGATTTATTGAGCGCTAAAGGAAAATATGCAAAAAACTATGGTATGCTTTTAGTATATGATATTTAAGTATTCCACCCACACTGAAATGTGGGGGCGCCCTGAAGTAACCCAGCGCTGCGCAGAAACTGAAACTGGCACTGTACTGTACCAGCCCACGTTTTATGTGCTTAGTCACAATAACAAGTTGATGTGGTCTTCAGAAATGTCTGTTACAGTGTTCCACACCTGACTCTTGATGTCTTCTCCCTCTGCTGGAAGCGTGTCAGGAGTCTTCAGCTGAGTCAGACATTTCTCGATCGGCCCAATAGCCACAAGACTGAGGAAAGAAGAAAACGATGGGGAAAATTGTCTGATTGCAAGATAACAGCTGGAGAGGATTAGGATTAAATTCTAATTCTCTACACATTTATTTATACGATCTTTCACTTATAAGACAGAAACTTATATGACAGAAACTACAGCGATTAATTGGTAATCAGGTCTACGAATAATTACTGTTTGCAACTGAGTTTTATTCATGATAACACATTAAAAGGGGAGGTGGTGGTGTGGTGTTCGTGTGGACTGAACACGTGGGCTACTACCTGGCAAAGACCTGTAAGAGCTGGTTATTTTGGATGGCAGTGAGGGTGAAATCTGGCAGGATGGCCAGCAGGTTGGTCAGCAGGCCACAGTGGGCCGTCAGGAGGTCAGGAGTTACCATGACGACGGGTTCCACGGCCGAAGGTTCGCCCTGTCGGGAGTCCTGCGAGGTAGCCGAGTTGCTTGTGTCTGTATCACTCTGGCCTGAGAGAGACATCAATAGAGAGCTAATAGAGTTGCCTCCCCAGTGGTTCACACAGCCAGTAAATCACATCTCTGTGACTAGTGATACTCTGACCACATAATCAAAAGCATCAGACTGAGGGAAAAAAAAGAATGGGTTGTATATTATAGAATACTAGTGCAAACGGTTTTAGAATGGTTTAGTTTAGTCACTGATCACAAAGACGTTGACTCTTTCTATAGTAAACTAATGTGAGATCTGATGTGGTGTGAACAAGCATACAAGCACTGTTACTCTGATTGTGAATGCACATGTTCACACAGACATTCCTCTCCGTGGTACCTTGAGCCATCAGTCTGCTGGCAGGGGTATCTTCTGCAACGCTCAGGGGGGAGGGAGCCTTGGGGGTGTGAAGCCCTGAACCTCTTATCTATAATGGACACCATAAAGAGGGGAGAATCCATTTAACTTAATGCAGTGTTTATTTGCTGGGGTGCATATCAGAATATGCAAAACCACTGGCACTGACCACAGTGCTAGAGGTGGAGAGGGAGCTGGAAGGCCTGCTAGAGCCGACGGTGGATGCTGGTGGCTCACATCTCCACCACAGAGGACTCTCAGAATCTAGACAGAAAGATTCAACATAAAGAATACAATAGCATGACATATGAGCGGCAAAATATGATGAAAAATTCAGAATACAACTCACTGTGGATATGTACCACATTAAAATTTCACATTACGAAAGCTATAATGGATGTCTCTTTCTGTACCATGGTCATGGTTAATTAAACATAGATGAAAGACTATGAGTGCTTACCCACTGAAGTGCTCTCCTGAGGACAGGGGCCACTGCTAACACCAGCATGAGGTTGGAGGTGGAAAGTGTACCTGCCACGATAACAACTGGAGGCAGAGAGAGCCACGTGCTGGAAATACTGACAGTGGTAGAGCAGAGCCTGCAGTGCTGGAAGACCCACCAAAGACACACCAGACGCCTCATCATGGACACATGGATGCTGAGAGAGGAGAGGGTAAATGGAGGACAGATACAGACAGATGTTTAAACATCACATTTGTATTTTTCCAAACTGATAAAAATCAAGCGAAGGGAGACGAAAATAGGACAAACTAGAAAAAGGTTAAGGGTATTAGTTAAGACGCTGCAGCGATATAAGATTCATTCATTTCGCAAATGTCACTTCATATCTAAGGGATGACATTTTGTGTCCTAGTTTTTTTTTCCTTTTCAAAATAGCCTCCGCAAACAACATTTTTTTTTTAAACTTCTTTGTCTGTATCACATTTAGTCAACAACAAGCCCTGCTTTCATAAGATAAGAAGAAACTCTTGTGACCTTGTTCCACTTCTAATAAACAGCTGCATTCACAAGTAACGTCGTCTTAAATCAAGATGCTTTTAGTGCCTTGACAAAGATTTAAACTTAATTATTTTGGACATGACTGCTAGCGACACCCCCGGTCTGAACCCTGCAGGGCTCAACAAGAGAGACGAGGATGGTTAGGAATGGAAAAGAGGTAGTATAAACAAAGACAAAACAGCAAGAGAGGGAGAGAGAAAACAGTTTGTGGTCTATAAAAGCTTTTTAACTAGCTGGCAGATCTGCTGACCTGCCAGTGGGAGTCCTTGGCCTCTTCTGCATTGGCAGGCATGGGCATCACCAGCAAGTTCTGCAGGATAAATGCAGCCTGGACACGCAAACCAAAAAATATGAGACAAAAGCACACACACTGGGTCAAGACTACATCAGCAACAGTGCCATCTGCCTGTCTAAGGCAGGTACTACAGTGCAAGTCATAATTTAATGTCCAACGATTATGTGAATGTAAGATCAAAGTAAAAGATAAACAGTCTGAGGTTCCAGGTTAGTTACTTATTTCCTGCGTAATAATAAGATAAATGATTAAACATATATGTTGGTTTTAAGAGACAATGCTACAGCAGAGTCGCAGCTGTGACATCGCACCTCTCTGCGGACCATGCTGCTCTCCTGCTGATCCAGGAGGATGTTGAGCAAGGTGCCCCACAGACCCCCGCTGATGTTCTGACAGCTGGCACACAGAGCCTGGCACCCGCTGGGCATCGAGGAAAGAGCCGCACCTAAACCCAAACTGGCAAATCTCACCTGACACGAGGGAGACAAACAATGTTGGAAAAGAGAGGGAAATTAAATGACAAAAGACAAAGGAGATTTTTCTCCAAGATGTGCAGTATTAGCATATGCAGGCTTATGTCAGAGGAGCTTCTCAGACTGACTTGTGTAAGAAGCTATTTTTGGAAACAGACAGAGAATTTGGTATGAGTAACTGTCACGTTCTTTTTTATGTCTGTGCGTTTTTGTGCAGCTGTTGTGGGTTTAATTTGGTCCCAAAGGCCAAATATATAAAACTTCATCTTATGAAGGAAACAGTTTTTGAAGCGAAGCTGTAGAAGGAACAGAAAACTCCCAAATATCCAGGACTGTATTGTCTCATGCTGTGTCCATACCATGAAGTCTGAGCACTAATTCACAAATTCAAGGAAATTAGAAGCTTGTGGTTTTCTGCACCTCTTGATCTCGGTCGACCCACAGCGGGATGAGCCAGGCCAAACACAGTTGCGAGGCACTTGCCTCCTCAGCTGCTGCCTCATTCCCCAAGGACCACTGGGAAATCAAATCCTGTTTCAGGAAAAACATGTTTTTGGTTTAATTGCAAAATGTTTACAACTGTGAAATACTGTGCTGACTTTCTATCAAAACAGTGGACTCTGAATATTGGAACATATTGACTTCTATATTGTTTCTGCATACATTCTGTAGATTTCGTGCCCCCAAATCTGCAAAAGCATGATTACACTTGCCTTGTCCTTGTTTTCAGACATCATCTCATGGGACAGGTGAAGCAAGCAGATGACAGCATTCTTTGTCACACCTTTCCCCATGAAAGACAACGAGTGTCCTCCCCACTCAACATAAAATGATGAGATCACCTGTGTAAAGGACATGTATTGGAAATGTTGCATTACAGAATACTGCAGTAACTGTACTCAGCTGTATCAGGATGTATTCAATTAGGATTTTTCTGCTTGTTATTTGGTAAGTAGATATCCCATGTCGATCTAGATTTCTGTGCTTTTGTCGACAAAAGCAAAGACAGTTGACTGAACAAAGAGTATTTGTTTCTGAGTTAATGCTAACTGCATGCTTGTCATGTAGCACACTGCATCCAAATGGAAGTTAAATACAGCAGAGACTAATTATCTAGCTTTGTTGTACCATCACTATGTGAGACTGCACAGAGGAGCAGATGAAGAGAGAGGAGCCCAAGGCCTGCAGAGCTTCAGAGCACTACACTGCCAAGAGTATCAAGTGAGAGGTGGGTCATAGGGTTTAAAAGGCTCAGGTGAAAGAGTCAGGTATCTGATGGTCAACAAATAGGTGCAAGTATCCACCAGAAACCCTGACTGAAAGGGAAACTAACCTTCAATTTTTATTATTATATTATATTATATTCAGGTCAATGAAAGCTGCCCAATACAACGAACAAAATGAACCGATATGTGTTGTGTAAACACAACAGCCTATTCCACAGGGTTCTTTAGTTTGGACACCTCTGTGCAGAGGACTGCTGTGCAAGCTGGTCTACACTGTGTTACGCTATTGTTTTATGGACTGTTGAACATCTGAACAGATGGAAAAGGCAAGGTTGATTAATCTCATCAGCATCTTCACAGTGTGGCATATCCAATCAATGAGATTGTTACCCATTGCCATTCATGTCCTGCAACCATATTTTGGTTCATTTTAATTAATTCCTCAGAAACTACTCAGTTTTTTTCTTTTATCCGTTTCTGTAGGCATTCTCATATCTGAGGAGAGGGTAGGAGGCTTGTATGCGTCCATGTAAAACATGAACATATGCACACATACTGTGCAGACACAGAATGCAGATACAAACATAGGCTGACGCACAAACACACCTCTAATAACCCACTGAGATACTTGGAGCAGAGGGAGCTGGGCTCCAGGTCAGGGCAGTGGGAGCTCCAGCCAGGCTGGGCAGTCAGGAAGACCATGCCCTGCAGTGTCCTCTCAAGGCTGGGAAGGCCATAGAAACGCGGGGCATCAGACACCCGCAGGCTCTGAAGCAAGCGGACTGCCAGCTGGCTCTTGAAGGGACCTGCTAATGCCAAACATAGCCTGGACAGAGAGGAAAGGAGAGAGCAGAGAGAGCAGGAAGGGCCGAGAAACAAGCAAATCAGACAGACAGAAGGCGACAAGAAAAAAAAAAAAAACAGAAAGAAAAACAAGAAGATTAAGAACTGATATTAATGCATTTTCTAACCCTCAGGCAGGCTGTGAAGCAATACGTGAGTGTACATTGTCCCACATGTCCCATACATTAACAAGCAATAATCACAGTAGTTCTTTCATTTATTTTTCATGCCACAAAAATTATTCATTAGATGTGTAGAAAGAATTTTATCACATTGCTTGTAGAAGAGGTTCTGGAGGACAAATCTTACCTCTGTGGCCCTGAGTTATAGTCAAGTATTTATTTTAGAGAGGCAGATAAAACCAAATTTTTAACCGTTAAGTCTTAAGAACATTTAAGATAAAATAAAAAAAACATGATGTAAAGTTGTGCTACCTGTCAGTGGTGTGTGTTAGACGGAGTAGTAAGGTGTTAAAGAAGCTGATGAGCTCTCTCTGCAGTCTCTGGCTCACATGGTTCTTCAGTTCCTCTGGCTCAGCTGGGCTGTGAGTTGAGGTCTGGGTCTCCACACCAAGCAGCAAACTAAGGAGAGACACCGTCTCCTGGAAGATTGATGGATGAATGGACACCAATGATTTCCTGAATATGTCACTACTTTAGATTTATTGTTTCCAATGTTTCCATTCTCTTTACACAAGTTTTTGTGATCATCAGCTTACATAGTTTAAAATACATCCTTTTGTTCAAATTGTTTATTAACGTTAATGATAGGAGTAGAAGCTCTGTAATTTATCTGCAAAACCTTTGTAAATTTAAACAAGCTGACCCCAGGAGTTAAGATGCAGAGAAGGGAGAGAAGTGTGTGTGAGCAAGCACCACCATCTCTCCCTGAGAAACTCTGCCCAAAGACAAGCAGCAGAATTTATTACCGAGCAGTGTGCATACAGTGGGTAGTAAATGCAACTGTATGAAGCGACAGATGTTCCAGAAACAGCTCAGTAATTACAGAGATTTTGGAGCAGAGCAGAGCAGCACTGCTCACCCCTACCAGGCTTTCAGTCTGAGTCTGCTTTAGCTGCCAGGGGAAGACTTATTGTTTACACACACATTAATGAGAAAGCCAAGGTGAGACTGATTAAATCCTAAAAGCAGTTCTCCCTGCTAAAACAGTATGGTGATTCTTCTCCTCGGGCAAAGAAATATGAATCCAACTTTGTTTTAAGAGCTCAGGAAATAATCTCTGCCACAAGTCTGAGGTGGAAAGCAGTGATACTATTTTTTTGCTGTCATGACAGAGTAATATTTTCAGCTTGTCTGACAGCTTATGTGATTTATTCACGCTTTGATTCTAGGTATATAAGTCTCTGTGTTGGAGAGGAGAGCGCCTAACCAGATTACTAGCTAATGGAGATGCATATACACATTCTACTGCTGCGCACACACATAAATGGCACGGCACAGCGGTATACATTTATGAGAGAACAATAGTAATTATTGATAACAAAGCCACTAGTGTGCTGCTTAACCAGTATGTAACACAAAAGTATCAAAGACTACTGCACTGGGGATTTACTTGCATGCATGTCTAGAAAGTGTAAGTGATGTGTACCTGGTTGAGAAGCAGCTCCAGTATCCAGCGTAGGTCCTTGTCCTCTGGGTCAGACACAGACTCTGTGTACGTCTGTTTGAAGTAGGCATTCAAAAATGCAACAATGCCCACCAGCAACCTTTCATCCTCAACAGAGGCTGGACGCACCTGGAGAAACCTGCAGGGAGGGAGAGACAGAGGCAGTGTCAACATTACGAGGAAAATACGACTGAGAAGAATAACATATTCTAAGAATCAACATGGCACTAAATAGGGGAGATGAAAGGAGTTTTTTTATATAATAATTACTCTTTGATTAAAAAAAACTAAGAAAATCTTTATCTGAAAATGATCGTCTAAGTCTGGGAATTTAAAAAAAAAAAACAGGGACCTTATCCCAATCGCTAAGCATGTATGTGAGCATCCCAGCAGAAAACATCCTCTGGTTCTCAGACCACCAAAAACAGTGGAATCACTTTTTGGACTACTACAGTGAGTTTTGTGAAAGAGAGTCACTCATCCATTATTTTTCATATCACCAAAGACGCTACAGACCAGATGCTAGCATGGCACTGCGGCTTGCCAGTGCATTTGCAAGCTGTAAGCAGTTTATTTCCTCACATACGAACCTATAAAACTAAACATTTATTTACATTACACTCCAAGTCATTCCAAGTAACCATTAGCCGATGAATAATACATATTCAATTACAAGTACAATGAGCACAAGTCATCATACTCAACACTATCTTTGAACATTTCCAGTGAATAAAGCAAAGAACAGTTTCCTCTACACTGCATCAAGTTGTTTGATTAATAGTGTCATTAAGGGAGGCACAGTGGTGCAGCACTGGGTTCTCTGCAAACTCTGCACCTTTGTGCGGAGCATGTTCTCCCTCTGACTGCCCCGGCTTCCTCCCACATTCCAAAGATGGTGTAGGTTAGGTTTTTTTTCTTTTTTTGGCGATTCAAACTCGGCTGTAGGTGCGCTCTCTGTCTCTCTCTCTATGTTAGCCCTGTCATAAACTGTCAGCCTGTCAAGGGTGTACCCGACCTCTCGTCCAGTGCCAGCTGGGATAGGCTCCAGACACTGTAGAGGATAAGCCATAATAGGTGATGGCTTGATAGTATCGTTAAATCAAAGTCAAAGTTAAAGGTGAAAGTTAAAGTTTGAAATGGATTTGTAGATTTTATGTTTAATATATATTAACAGTGCTTGGGAAAAAAGGTTGAAAGACTAAAGGTACAAGTTGTGTTATGGTATTTAGTATTCATTCATTCATTCATTCATCTTCTATAACCGCTTAGTCCTGTTAAGGATCGCGGGGTCTGCTGGAGGCTATCCCAGCTGTCATCGGGCGAGAGGCGGGTTACACCCTGGACAGGTCTCCAGTCTATCGCAGGGCTAACACAGAGAGACAGACAAACATTCACACTCAGATACACACCTATGGCTAATTTAGAATCACCAGAACATGCAAACTCCACACAGAAAGGTATTTAGTATTAAGTGAAGCAAATAATTAACTGACTACTCAAAAATAAAAGAAAGAAATATCTATAGATGAAGTGATTGAAACACACTGTACTGGGATATTAATAGCGAGGGCAGCTTACCAAAAAAAGACTAGAGAGTATGATTAAAAGAAGTTGGTTAAACAATTAATAACACTGGAACATAAACATAATAAAGATGAACCAGCTTTACAACAAATACTCAGTGTCAGACGGCAGATAGAGGTCATCCTAAGTCAAGAGGTAGAGAAAAAACTAAGCTACACTAAACAGAGCTGTTAAGAATCAGACTCTAAAGCAACTAAATATTTGGCGTCCGGCAAGGTCCAGCAAGCTTCTCAAACAATACAATACAATCAGAGACCCCCTAACGAAACAACTACTATTTGAACCTGAAGAAATAGGGGGTTTTTAAATATTACTATGAAAACTTATATACTCAACCCACAGCAAAAGGAGAGTGTGAAATGAAGGAACAAAATAGAAAACTAATTTCCAGTATCACTAAAAAGGAACTAGATTCAACAATTAGTAGATTAAAATCAAACAAAAGAGTGACGGATTGCCCAGCGAGTGGTATAAAACATTTGGGGAGGAATTAACCCCGCTACTCCTGAATTCTTTCAGTCTGACTCTGACTCTTTCAAACAGAGTCTCATGGAAAGAGGCTATAATTTCAGTTATACCAAAGGAAGAAAAAAATAAAGAAATCTGTGAATCCTACAGACCCATTTCAAATCTAAATGTGGACTTCAAGATCTTTACTTCAATCATTTCCAACAGATTTGAAAATTTTATGTCTGACTTGATAGATGAAGATCAGTCAGGTTTTATAACAGGCAGGCAGACTCAGGATAACATTAGATGTATCCTTCACATAATAGATCAGATCCAAAGGCAGGGCCTGAGAGCAGTACCAGTGAGCCTTGATGCAGAAAAGGCTTTTGATTGTGTCAACTGGAGATTTCTTTATTGGATTTTGGAGGGATTCAAGGGCAGTTAATACAATGTATCCAAGGCCTCTACCAAGAAATTAGAGCGAGGATAGAAATGAATGGACATCTAACTAATATATTTATCTTATAACGAGGAACTCATCAAGGATGTTGTCTTAGCCCTACCTTGTTTGCTGTATTTATAAAACCGCTGGCACAAATGATCAAGCAAAGTAACAACCTAAAAGAAATCCGTATTGAAAAGCAGGAGCATCTCATTGGACTCTTTGCAGATGACGTTATTGTGGCTCCCCAGATCCAGACAGGACCTTTCCTAATCTGTTGTCGATATTAGAAGACTATGGTAAATACTCAGGCTATAAATTAAATGTAGCAAAAACACAAATGCTTACACAATTATTTCCTAGGCCAAGAAATTAGAGAAAAATATGACGTCAAATGGAATTCCAAGGTAATTAAATATCTGGGGTGGTACTGGCAAAAGATCTCACTAAAACATTTGAAATAAATTATAATAACATTAATAATAATATTCAGACGGATATCAAGCAGTGGTCAGCCTTTAACATGGACTTTGAGACACAAATTCAGGTAATAAAAATGAATGTGTTACACAGACTGTTATACCTTTTCCAATCCATCCCTTCTTGCCTAATTTGAAATAATACTTTTACGCAGCTCAAGTAAAGTTTCTGGTTCCTACATGGTGCCCTCTATATCAGGCAAGACGGAAAGACATAGAGGCCAAGATGGAAACTTTCCAGATTCATGCAACATTAGGGGACATAGGAAATAAATTGACCCAACAAAGCAAAAATGAAATTATTACACAAACACTGACTATCTGGAGCAAGATGGTAAAAGAATACAATATCCCAGACTCGAACCAGGAATCAGTGATGCTGCATTCAGACAATGGTGAGACAGGGGCATTAGAAAATAAAGACTTCTTCTGATACCAGCAAATAACTGTGGTAAAAGAATCATCCCAACTGAAGCCTATAAAAAGAAGAATAGAAAAATAACTTCTAAAATCTGTGTCAGTGCTGGATGTATGACTCTGGGAATGATTCTGGGATACGCAATTCCTAACAATGTGATGGTCCTTAATTTTTGTGTCTTAAACGAGAATGTGATTATTAAAAAAGGCCGGTATGTATGTAAAATACTGTTGACCGCTTGTAAAAACTAGCTATAACAAAGTGCTGGTATAGGACTGAATCTTCAAGCCTTAACCAATGGATGGGCAGAGCGAAGGAAATGGCTTCCCTTAAACTGAAAATACTAAATAAAAAGAAACACACTGTAAACTGCCATGGGGAAAAAAAAATACGGCAAGTGCTGTTGTTCACTGAGATGTAGCAGAAGTAAAAGTAATGGCCATATGCTGAGTTCAACTCAATTTGCGTAATTCATAAACCTAAGAAGACACATTTA